>CAIGRN010056226.1:0-17639 GCA_903798345.1 Fraxinus anomala
TTTCCTTCGACCGAGTGTAAAAGTTTAGTTACAATTCATGAATCTAAGAGAGAAATAATGAAGAATGGAGTTTTGAGGCCTCTTTTACGTTCTGGGTCGAGTTAGGATTTAAAGAATGCCAAAAAGATTGTAATAAATTGTTACCAAAACAAAAATAAGGAAAATTGGATATTTTCCCTTTTAGCTTTGAAGCGCGTACCTAGTGCAACATAGGGTGCGTGCCTTGGGGGGTTTGGAAGTTTCAGGCGAGACATTTTTAGTCTGGGGCGCTCGCCTCTTATCATAACTTCGTCTAATTTTTGGTAGCTGGATAGCTCTCAGTATTTTTATCATAACTTTCTCTCTCGATATCCAGTTGAGGTGATTCAAGTTGCATTGGAAAGATAACTCAAAGGGTTACAACTTTTCTTTAGATATCATCTTCTAATTCGATTGTTTACATGTCAAACATGGGTTTCAATATGAGTTTGAGAACTGTTGCATAACTTTTTCGATTGGAAAAATGTCTTCTTTCATCCAATTGACTCATAACACTATCAAATTTTCATCCTGAGGTTCCACCTAATTTTTGAGTATTTGTATTTCGATCCCCAAACTTCGTTTTCTTTTCTTTTGACTCTTGTTCGCTTATTTCTTCCAAATTACGCAATATCCATAGAATTGCCACCTAAATCAAAATATAAACGTAATGATTACATTTTGACACTGATTAATCATACGAGCACATAAAATAAGGAGGGAAAAATATGTATTTTACATTCCTATCAGTAAGTTAAAAACTAGGGCTATGTGTAATTTCCTCAAAATTATAGTAGCAATGCTATATTATTTATTGAAATATTCACTATCTTGATATGGTTTATTTTAAGAAAATATTTAAAAGATGCTCTCCATTGCGTCGTTAAGAATAATATATAAATTTTGTTTGACATTATTATAAATAGTTATAGACCTTGTTCGATCCTCACTTTTATCAAAATACATTATTCTCTTCTTTTCAACCATACATTTTTCAATAAATTAATATTACACAAAATTCAAAAACTTTTTTTTCATTTTTAACCACACATTCTCTATCAATCTATTATTTCAAAATGCATTCTACACAAAAAATGGAGTTCAAACAGGTACATAGTATAAAAATAGTAGTGAATTTCATAAAATATGTGGATAAATGATAATGATGAGTATTAGTTATGAATGTGTGCTTGAAATTAATGTTTGAATTTATAAACTAATTTATAAATTGTATCCAAACTGTGGCATAGTTGCTCTCTTACTTTTAATTTTTTTTTTTATATGGGCTAGTTTAACAAATACACTAGAAAAATAAATTATTTTAAGATATTCGACCTTTATTTACAAAAAATTATGTTACATTTGTGTGTTGCACACTTTTTTATGCCATGTTGCTACTGCCACTACCTTGATGCTTATCACCATCAATAATCACCTCTACATAATAATTCGGTCCAAACTCCTACCACCACCACCACCACCACATTCAGTCACTAGATATGTATCATTTGAAATCAGACATGCACAACAAGCAACACGATTACCCACCAATCCATCACCACCATCCCTTTATTTGTAGATGAACGACAATGCTCAAATCGGGAATGCTTTGTGTGTGTTAATTTAGATTAACAACCATCATGATTTGATAGCCACACCACCAAGACCTTCACTAACTATCATTATTTGTTATTGTTTTGTGTGTCACACAAGTGAAATAAATAAATCGTCCATATTTGAGTTTTTTGTTGTTGCCATAATTCCATCACCATCGGATATCGAAGAGGGGTGGGGAATAGAGGAGATGAGAGAGCAAGCTATTGTTTGTGTATTGGATTGTTACACACTATTTTGAAAAAATAAAAATGCAACGTAAACTTTGAATTTGAGGAAGTATAGTTGTTTCCTCTTTTTATTTTCGGCCTGTGCAGGCTAACTTCAACCTACTGTTGAAGGCAGCCCAGCCCAGCCCAGTATCTAGTCTGAGCTATGTATGGGTCTGATTGCCTAGGCCTTGATGGCCCATTCCACCTACTGTTGGAGGCAGCCCAGCCCAGTGCCTAGTCTGAGCTATGTATGGGTCTGATTGCCTAGGCCTGGATGGCCCATTCCAATCCTATTGACCCCCTTAATGATGCAAAGACATTGATCTAAACTTCAAGAATTTACCAATCAGGGGATGAGCGACTTCCCAAAGTTAGCTTTATAGTATTAAGTAAGGTACTCCATCTCAAATCTTATGGATACCTATTTAAAATTTTCCACTGAAGTAGGATAGCATTTCCAAGAGCAGTTGAAAAGCAACAAAGAAAAGTATTTTCACTTAGGAAAAAAATAAAAAATGAAGTACCCACGTCAACTAGGATGGATATGTGTGTGTGTGCGCGCGCGTGCGTGTGTTTTAATGAACTAATAAATAGGAAAAAAAAAATTATTTTTGCCTTAAAAAATAAATGGGCTTGGGGGCAAGCCTGTCCCCCTCCCTTGACTTCTGCCTATCAATCAAACCAAATCTTTCATAGTTCAATCTTAGGCCACCGATTGTAAACCGAAAAGGAAGAGAAAAACCGAAACAATAAAAATATGTGAAACTAAGTTCCATATTCAAGCACAAGCAATGGCTGCTTCGATCTGATGAATGCATCCAAGAGTATCTTTCATGTTAGTGGATTAAGGGCTTGATATCGTTGTCTTCTTAAAATCAATTGTGTCAACCTTAACCTCTCCGTCAATGATGAGTTCATAAACATATAACACAACAAATAGGGGTGGAGCTAAAATTATAGAGCTATGGATGCAACTTTCTATAACTAAAATCATGGGGGACAAAATCTTGAATTACAAAATTTTACTTGTTGGGGGCAAAATACATAATTATAAAGAATTTAAAATAAGATTTAAAAGATCTAAAATTAAGTGTGAGAACAGCTGATTCCATTGCCCCATACTAAATTCACTGCTGACACCATCAATATTCTAGAACAAAATTTGGGTTAACATCGTAAGTGATGTTACAGTTGGATCTGTTACACTTAAATTGGTGCACCTCACATATTCAAACACCAATTATGTAAAAATATCAAAATCAAGGACGAGGATTCGTTTATCCTTAGTTGCTATAACCTATTGCTAGAAGAACCAGATAATGGTATTTTTAGATTTTTATCTCATAAATGATATTAGATTTAGGGTAATTATATTACCACTACACAATTTTTTAAGTGCACCACATTTTTTTAATAATATTCTTATTTACTTAAATATTCTAAAATGAAATTACGTAATTAATATATAATTATTCTAAAATAAAATATTGTTCCACCACAAATAAAACCTAATCAAGAAAACTAAAAAATATTATTCACTCCAAGCTTGTCTTAAATTTATGAATAAATCTTTTTTTTGTTTGTTTTATTCTCTTAATTTCTGTCGATAAGGGGTTTGAGGTGACCAGCTAGGTAGTCTTATATTCAAGACGATTCTGTCGATATATTTGATACGAGACTAGAAATACACGATTGGAACAAATCAAAGTGTACGATGTGGGTAGATTTCAAACTCTAGCTAAATTTATTTTTCCTTTTTAAATGTAAAGGGAAAGTGTGTAAGAATGCATTAATTAAAATCCCAAGTTGAGCCCATATTATTAGATGCTACATAACTGCAACATAATATCTCATTGAGCCGACCTATCACTGCATTATCGAACTAAACGAAGGTACAAATTTGATTATCCAGTTAATTAATGCGTGACTTTGTGAGTAGGATAAGGTAGATCTTTATCATTTTGTGGTTTGAATTCATTTTGAGTTTTGTGTTTTGAGTGTTCATTTTAAAATTGTTGAAAATGTGTTCTTTTTAGTATTTTGAAAAATTGTTTTGAAAACACTCAAAACGCGTTTTGAAAATTTTGATTTGATTATTTTGTCGTTTTGGGTTTTATTTGTAAATTTTTAACTTGTTTTCAAAAATAGGAAAGAGAACGTGTTTTCACTATTTTGAAAAATCGAAAACAGAAAACGATTTGAAAATGGTAAAGAGAATATGTCATTAGTTACTCGACAATTCAAATTCATATTCAAAAATCAATTTAATTTAACTCCTTTATCATTAGAAAAACTATCGATTTGAAACAAATATCACATTCAATGAGGATTAATTGTTGGATTCACACCAATTGAAGTGCAATGTTCTTTGTGGCAATTTTTTTGTAGGAAAGATTTGATTGCAAGAGATATTATTATCGAATGAATGAAAAAACTAAATATTATTTATGATATTGTCACGTTATATCTAGTATAGTATATTATGTACGAAACACAAACTTAAGATTGACTTTAAATTGTTACCAAGACATAAATATTATTATTTTGGCATTTTTTTAAATAAAAATTTTTACTTTTGGTACCGTAATTTGTACTATTTATTGACAATAACACGTCGTGACTGCATTGTTAATTATACTCCACACCTTTACTGTTGTACATTGCTGTGTCTGAATTCAAATGGCAATTAATACAAGTAAATAATTAACTTTAAGAATAAATAATTGAAATTAGCCCCGGTGTAGATTAAAATTAGATATTTAGTAAATTTTGATAAAAGCTAATAAAATGTATGATTGAAAAATTATAGATTCTATAAAATATGCAGTTAAAATTAATTATTGATATAAACTTGAGTTTTTAATTTGATTTTAATTCAAACTAAACATGAGCTTAATATAAATTTAATATTTGTTTGCTTTCCATTATTTTCAAAATATATTTTTCTCGCTCTTCTTTTCAACAATATATTTTTAATAAAATAATATTACATGCAAATTCAAAAATTTTTTTTATTTTTTAATCACACATTTTCTATCAATCTACTATTTCAAAATGCATTCTTACAATAACATGGGGATAAAATTAGGACAAGGAAAGAAAATGACTATTCAAACCATTAAGACTAGCTATAAAATTTAGAGTCTGTTTGAGCCTCATTTTTAGTGTAAAATGTATTTTGAAATAGTAAATTGATGGAAGATGTGTGGTTAAAAAATAAGGAAAAATTTTAGGTTTGCGTATAATATTAATTTATTGAAAAGTGTGTGGTTGAAAAGAAGAGAGAAAAATGTATTTAAAAAAAAAAAGAATCAAACAAGTGCTTAAATTTATTTTTTAACTACATATTTTCCATAATGATACTATTTAAAATTAAAAAAAAAAATAGAGTCTATTAGCGTGCCTAGCCCTAGGACCTTTCTGTTAGTAGGCCTCCCCCCACCCCACCCCACCCCCCTTTTATTTTTGTGCAAAACTCATTTTATGTGGTCCTAAAACTGTAGCCACCTTCCAACCTTCATTAAGAGCCACCGTCTATACATTGCATTTATTTTTGGTCCCCCCCCCCCAAAAATTGTATGCGAGCTGTTGACATCAATTTTTGCATCAACAGAATTCCGACTACTTACCCTTCATGACCGGACGAGATATAATGAGTGTAAGAGTGAGAGATGAATTTGGCTAGGATTAGCATGATTCATATTGTTCTAGCGCACAGAGAATGTCTACGTGGAAATTTTGTCGATGCAAAAATTGAGATCAACACGAGCTTATAGGGATATATACATTCACAGAAATAAAAAATATTGCTTGAGCTAGTTAAAAATCTAATAAATAATTATTATATGGTATCAAATCAAACAAGATTGAGATGCTGAAAATGCAAAAAATTGTTTCGATATTTTACAATCCACAAACTATTCTTTTGCCGTTTCTTATAGTCGCACACGTATGCACAAATATTCATGTATCCGAAAAGATAAGAGCAAGCAGGAGGAATAAAAAAAATCTTGTACGTACCATTTCTCTCAAACAAATTGCATTAATTTCCAGAAAAAGAAAATAAAGAAAAGAAAATAAAATCTGATTTATATATAATATTTCCCAGTTGAAGACATTAATTGGAGCTCTAATTAATACAACTTAAGTTATGTAATTTTGGAGTTGAAAATTTTGATGGCCTGACAAGCAAAATTCCTTAATTAACTGAAACAGATTTGCATGACAGAACCAGTACTTGAAAAAAATATGTAAAAACAAATTTGAAAACCCAATTAATATATATATATATATATATATATATATATATTATATATATATATATATGAGGGAGACAATGAGCAGTATTGATTGAACAAATATGAAATCAAAATTTTAACTAAACAAGAAGTTAGGGACCAAATTATCAATTTTTCCATAGAGACCTTCCTTTTCACAAGAAAAAAGAAACCATATCTGAGGTTTTTAAAGTCTGATAGATTCGTAGTTGACAATGTTTTGAAAACGTTGATTGACATTTGACATTACTTAGGGCCTATAAATGAATTAAGGAAGGAAAGCCTATGATAAGATACTGCAACTCCCATGCATTGCCCACTACTCCTTTGTCCTTACCATCACATAAAATATCAAACAGCCCAAAAAAGTGAGAACGAGTAAACCAGAGACAAAGCCTACCATTGTTTTTGCATCCATTACATGCATACATCCAGTACTGCGTACAAAATGGTCCCCTTTATCCCCACCCACCCCACCCAATTTCTAGCCCATTCTAAAACCTAACCACAATCCTTAAATTCTACTCACTTTTGACTACCCTTTTTATTTCCAACCACAAATTCACCCCCAACTTGTGAGTTATTTGATTAGCAGGATTAGATGGCGCTCAACATTTTTAAAGAAAAAAAGGTTACTGAAATCTTATTGATTATTGTTAGATCGACAAGTGCAAACGTGCACTAGGAAAACCATATGCTAGTTCAATTTTCAAGTAGAATAATGTTATATTGCTCGGTGGTGCTTAAAACCATGAATTTAAATGTATCTAATGCCAGTGAATAATAAATCGGAGAGTTTATCGTCACCTATACTGATGTTAAGCCTTGTTTGAATCTCATTTTTTCATCAAAATGTATTTTTGAATAGTGATTTGACCTCATTATAATAACACATTTTCAATAAAATAATATTATGCACAGACCCAAACATTTTCCTTATTTTTTAATCTCATATTTTTCAACATAATACTATTGCAAAATGTATTTTTTTAAATTAAAAAATGGAGCTCAAACAAGCTCTCAGTATGTTTAATAACATTATTCTTCAAAGTAAGGTATCGAATGATTACTGATCACAATGGATCTTTCATAAAAGGAGATAATGAAGTCCTTCTAATTCCTACCACGATTTTCCTTTTGTTTGGCAATAAAGATAGAATTTGAATGGTATTTTAGTAGAAAAGTCATTGAAATTTTAGAAACCGTTCTCTTTATATTTCAATTTTGTGTTTTGAGTGTCCATTTTGAAATTGTTGAAAATGTGTTCTTTTTGGCATTTTGAAAAATTGTTTTGAAAACACTCAAAACGAGTTTTGAAAATTTTGGCTTCATTTTTGTCGTTTTGGATTTTCTTTATAAATTTTTAACTTGTTTTCAAAAACGCGTTTTCGAAAATGGGAAAGAGAATGCGTTTTCACTGTTTTGAAAAATCGAAAATAAAAAACGACTTGAAAATAGTAATGAAAATATGCCCTCATTTTTCGTACCATTAAGTTTCGGCTAGTGATGTATGCGAAACGCGTATTTACTAGTGTAAACCGTCAACTACTTATATTTCCATGTATGGTTTCCATCGATTACTATCACAAAGGATCTTTCTTTGATAAAAGGAAATCAAGAAGCCCTTTAAACAACAGATCCCCCATATAGAGTTTCAGCTACCTTTCTCTTTCTCTGATCTTGTTATTGACATCATCATAATTACTTTCTCCAGCATTGAGAAATGTGCCTAACTTTTAGCTGCAACTGCACAAGACACCCTAGACTTGTGTCCTCTGCTACCCGCTTCCATTCTACACTTCCTCTACCACCTTTGCTTTGCTATAAACACTAGCAAGAAAAGGCCCTCGGTTTGTCATTCTCTTGCTCCTTCATGCAAAAAAAAAAAGGCAAACTCCATTTCAAATCAAAGGGTATTATGATAAGAGAACTCTCTTGGCTCAACCCAATTCTATAAACTTTCTTGGTTTCACTATCTCTAGTTGAAATCTTACTGTTTTTTGCTCAGAAAAATCAACATGAAGGAGTTTAAATTCTTGGGTGTTTTCATTTTTGTTATATGCATAATTAATTTAGGTAGCGAAGATGTAAATGGGCTGGCTTCAATGAAGAGATCAGAGCAAGAAGCTTTGTATTCTGCTATTCAAGGTTTTGTGGGTAAATGGTGGAATGGTTCAGATCTTTATCCAGATCCTTGTGGTTGGACCCCCATACAGGTAAACATTTTTCAACACCTTTTTATAATTCTTTTTATAATATTTAAGCCTTTTTCTCTTCCATCTTGTTTTCAAGATTCTTGGAGTAAAAAAAGTGGAAATTTACTTTTTATGATTTTAGTAGTTATGTGAACTGTGAAATCAGAAAATTTACTTAGGCAAGATTTTAACTTTTTGGGTTTTTTGTTCTATTGTCGTGTATTAACTATATACCTTACCAACTACGTCGTTATGTGAACTACTAAAAAATCGGAGAATTAACATTTTTTTTTTTTACTGTTCTTCCAATATGTAGATTGAAAATAGGATAAGTTTCAGTAACAAATTATTTTGTCGTTTGTTTTCTTATGGTATGTTCATTTTAGATAGTATCTTTCTTTGTTGAGATTCTGCTACCTATTTCTCGCTTTGGGCTTTAACAAACACTGTGTCAAGACAGGACTTCAATTACATGTACAAGAACTACAGTATTATATTACTTTTAGAGCAATGACATATGTACACGCTGTTTTTCAGACTAGTTTGCAGAACAAAATTTCATGAATTTTGGGGAAAAAATGGTTAAACCAGCCAATTAAGTTTAAAAAAAAAAAAGGAAAGGATAGTTTTGAATAATATTTTTGGGTGGTTACAAATTAGGTAAAAGTTTTGAATTTACGTGCAAAATATTTTATCGTGTAAATATGTGGTTGAAAATGATCATATTTTATAACATTGGGCACCAAACAGAGGCTAAATTCTGACATCTCGATGCCTATAAATTCATATGAAATGGAAAAAATCTGCCGCATTTTTGTTATTTTTAACTATTTTCAACCTTTTTTTTTTCTTTGTGCCTACTGTCCGTCAAAACTTGAAAAGACATTAATACGAGAGTTTACTTTATGATATGGTGAAGTAGAGATTACTCATGTTAATTAGTACTCTTAAGCGACTGTTGGTCGGGAAGTTATATGTAGGAGTCGAACCGTGATAAATTTTCTACTGGTCAGTTAATTAAGCTTTTGCCAAATTTAAGTGCCTACTATCCCTGATTTTAATCTGATATTATGATTCTATCCACAGGGTGTTGGCTGTGACCTTTTTGATGGCTTTTGGTATGTCACAGACTTGAGTTTTGGACCTGTTCATGACAATTCCCTTAGTTGTGCCCAAGACGTTGAATTTAGGCCCCAATTATTTGCATTAAGGCACCTGAAATCACTCTCATTCTTCAGTTGCTTTGTCTCACCCCACCATTATCCTGTTGCAATTCCTGTTGAAAATTGGCAAGTTTTTGCTGGCAGCTTAGAGTCACTAGAGTTCCGGTCAAATCCCGGCCTCATTGGACAAATTCCATTCTCTTTTGGGTACCTCAGAAATCTCCGGTCATTAGTGCTACTAGAAAATGGATTGACCGGTGAATTACCGATGTTTGTTGGAAACTTAACTAACTTGAAGCGGTTAAATCTTGCGGGGAATTCATTTTTGGGTGGAGTTCCAGTTAATTTTGAAGGGCTAAATCAACTTCTGATTCTTGACATGAGTAGGAATTTACTGTCTGGTCCCTTGCCTTCAACATTTGGTTGGTTGACTTCTTTATTGAAGCTTGACTTAAGCAAAAATCAATTGGAAGGAAAGATCCCACAAGAGATTGGAAAATTGAAGAATGTAACACTATTGGACCTCAGTAATAACAAATTCTCAGGTGGGTTGCCCTCATTATTTGAAGAAATGAGTTCTTTGGAACAATTAGTCCTATCCAACAATCCAATAAGTGGTGACCTAAAGAATCTCGCGTGGCATAATCTGATATGCCTAACCGTATTAGACCTGTCGAATACGAGCTTGACAGGTGGGATTCCCAACTCGATTTCAGAGTTGAAGAGGCTTAGATTTTTGGGTCTCAATGATAACATGCTCACAGGGGAAATCTCCACAAAGCTTGAAACTTTGCCTAATATTAGTGCACTGCACATCTATGGAAACAATCTGACAGGTGAGCTTAACTTCTCTGAAGGGTTCTATGGGAAATTGGGGAGGCGTTTTGGGGCATGGGACAATCCAAATCTCTGCTACCAATCTGGTTTGATATCAAGAATTAATGTTCCGTTCGGGGTAAAACAGTGTCAGCAATATGAGAATGAAACTGGCCTTGATACAAATTCCAAGTTGGGTAATAATGGGATTTGGAATCCAGAATCCAATTCCATGGTTTCTTTGAGATCCTCGATCTTTTGTATCGATAGATTTAGGTATATCTTTGTGTTTATAGTTCTTTTGGTTTTTTAATTTTCTCCATTAGGTTTTACTTAAGATAGCAATACAACATTTGGAATGTAGAAGAAATCTAACCCCTTCAATTTTTTTTTTTTCTTTTTAATTGCTCTCACGCCACCTAAATGTTAAGGTGTCAAAATTTGTTGGAGGAATATGACTCTAGTGGCTCGACTGGTCAAAAGCGTATGATCCACCCTTTCTGCGTTGGGCATGACTATTGAGGTTGGAGAGGGAGAAAAATAAACTAGATCAGTTTTATCATTCCAATAGTTTGACTTATAGCAGTGTTTTCGTCGGTAAAAAGAGTATATATTTCAAAAGTTATACCATTATACTATTGAAGGATAGAGGTTGGAGAAGGAGAGAGAACCCATTCATTACACTAAAACATTCGGTTGTGTCCTTGTTTGGGAGATATTAAAATCAGATTTTTAGTATATCTTGATAAAAATTAATGAAATGTGTGGTTAAAAAGTTGTGGGTCCAATAAAATGTGTGGTTAAAATTAATTTTTGACTTTGATTTAAGAACTTAATTAGATTTTAATCCAAACCAAACAAGAGTTTAGTAAATTTTGATAAAAGTTGATGAAATGTATAGTTAAAAAATATGAATTCTATAAAATATATTATTAAAATTAATTGTTAACTTTCACTTGTTAAATTTGAATTTTAATTGCCTTTTGGTGTAGCCCATATCCCACCCCAACACCCTACAGGCCTGGCTATACTCATTATTTATATTTTATAATTTCATGAAGAAAAATATCAACTGGATTTAATTTTATAGGAAATTAGAGTTGGTTTCACAAACTTGTACATAGTGTATTTATAGGTTCTCTAATTTTAAAAGTGAATCATTTATAATATATTTAAACATGTTAATTTAGATCTTCGAGCAACAGAATCTGTCAATATTGATGTAAATCAAGTTAGATGGCAAAATCATTAAAAAACAGTTGACATTTTTCTCCAATTCAACTTAAAGTTGCATGTGATTTTAACATTGACATCGATCACGTGGGAATCCAAATTTACAAATTTAAATAGATTGAGATTATTTTTCTCACGCTGGGATGTTACGAACAATAAGTATCAAACCACGTGAAAGGTTTGAAAATCCAGCCATAATTATCCCTTAGTTTTATTAATTTTATGGGGTTAGAAGAAAAGGTGGGTAGCTTTTGGCTTTTGATAGTCTTTCTGCCCCCACTTTTTTCCGCTGGCAATGGCAGCCATGATTTTAATGCACTGAAATTGAAGGGCTAAGGCAATAATCTAATAGCCTCTAGTTTTTCTCTCTTTTAGACCTTATAGTCTGCACATAAAAACACAGTACAGTTACAGTGTGGTCCTTTGTATTTAAAGAAGATGATGATGGTGAGTCAGAAAGTGAAGGACCATTTGAATTGAAAAATGGCCATCTTTTTTGCTGGTTTCATCTAGTTTTTTCTCTGGGTAACAAGGTTCTGGTTCTGGATGTAGTTTAATTGAATGAATTTGACAGTCTTCAGACATTCACTGTGCTTCGGTTGTACCTATGGACAGGGTTAAATATTTCAACTTGTATTGACCCCCTTTTTTTTTTTTTTAACCCCATTTCTTGCTGGGGCTTAATAAGTTGATGATTGTTGAAGCACCCACAAATATTTAACGAGTCGCTAAATTTTATTTTGTTCTTCGATCACTAAAAAAAAAAAATATTATGTCTTAGATAAGTGTATTTTATACGTTTATCAAGACTTTTAAATTTGAATAATATGGATTGATTGCTCGATTTTTTACTTAATTTAGTGTATATAATGCTTTTATAAGTGAAACCCGACTTGGAGATAAAACGAGCATAAAGGATGTGAATTAGAGCATAATTGGGGCTAAGAGGATGCAATTGAAGAGCTACCGAGAAGTTTAGACTCGATTGAAAGCTTTTGAATTGATGATTAGATGAATTCACAAGTTTCAGGGACAAAATCATACTTTTGGAGAAGTTCATGGAACAACTTGAACATTCACAATACTTTGGAGGATCAAATTTGAAGAATAAGGATAAAAGTTGAAGAGCTTAGACGATGGAAGACAAATTCGGAGGTAATTGGGACTGATAGGACCTAAGTGGGACGATTCAAAGTGTGAGGGACCAGAGTGCACGAAAATATAAATTTGGGGACTACAGATATACTTAATAGTGATCTAGGACCAAAACGTGCATATCTCACAGATGCAGGACCTCAGTTGCATCTTCTTGACGTGTAGCCTGTAGGCTCCATCGGCAGCCCCTTGGGCAAATCACGCAGGCTCCTTTCAAGAATTTGGAGTTTTGCCTTGGCGGCTGACGAGACTTGATACCACTTTTTGGGTACGAGTTTAAAACTATTTAGGATCTTGGCTTTTCAAAAACGGTTTCTATATAAATAGAAAAATCCTCATAATAACATTCATCAAGATACAAGTCCTTAGAGTAATCTAAAGCAATAAATCTACCATATTCGGCATAATTCAAGATAACTGAAGAGATTCAAGATTGAAGTATTATAAGTGTCTTTTTCATGTATTCTTTAGGGTTACGTATTTACTTTTAATTTTGTCTAGCTAAACACTTTGTTACTATGATAAACAATTAGACGTGTTTCGAATTAATTTGAGGTTGCTCGTTTTTGTATAATTATTGTTTTTCAGGTTGATTGTTCATTATTTCCTTATTTCATTTTAATGCTCGATAACCATTAGAATGTTTTTGTGATTTATATTACTTAGAGCTATTCGATATAAATTAGCACATTATAAAAAGCAACTATTGGAAAAGAAAAAAACTAGAAAATCAACAACAAGATGAACAAAACACGAATAACCAGGATCAAACTCGTAGGCTTTAACGCGTGATGTCAATCCTCAAACTATATTTGCCCCCTCATGAATTGAAAATGATACTTGACGGTTTTTCAACAAATGGCTTGAAGGATTAAACAAGCCTTGTAATGATTAAACACTCAAGCATAAAGTGTAATCCCTAAAACTTGAAGAACACAAATGAAAATTCTGAACATGATGAAGAATTAGTTTTTGATCTTTGATTTTGGAATAATATATGGATCTTAAGTATGTTTAATTCATATTTGCATTGAACATGGATTCCCTATATATAAGTCTTGACCAGAAACATGAAATAGTGCGAAAATTTGAGTGAAAAGCCACCAAATTCAAAAAATAAACGGTCAAAATGACCTCTAACGGTACAAAAAATTACTCTATTCGACCGCATAGAGAAACTCGAAACAGGGGCTTGAATCCCTGTTGATGACCAAATGGAACAAATAATTGATTATTAATTCATATATCACAATGGTGGATTCGTAATCCTAATGCTTACGTGATTGAATTTTACTCTACAAATCTTTGCGTGTGCTCAATTTAGATAATTTAGTTACTAATTTAGAAAATAGATATTTAACACCATCAACTTATGTATGTTTTTGCGGTGGAGTTAATTGTGATTATGGAGTTAATTGTGATTAAAGTAAGTTGATAACCTTTATGGAATGATATTCACTCATCACTTTATTACTTGTTATGATATATCCACTTGTGAGACAAATATACATCTTATTCTATGTGATTAATGTTTTAAATATGATATGCAAAAGGATAAAAGTTATATTAAGTGACTTAACGTTTTTTTTTTTTTGTATCACTTTCACTTTGTTCATTGTTGCATATTTTCTATCAATAGTATATGATATCATAAACAAGTAATATAATAGACATATGAACCGGATGATCGTTCCCATTGAAACCAATTTTATTAAAATCAGACCGGATCGGACATAACCGGCCATTCAACCGGAGAAACAGTGAACCACCTCAAATTCGGCCAGTAAAGAAAAATCGACAAATAAACCAATTATCTGACCAGTTAACCGCAAATTGAAAAATTGGTCATGATTTTAATCGGTTATATAAGGTTTTTTCTTTTACAAATTATTTCAGTTTTGTTGAATGGGCTCAATTGCAATGGCAAGCCCTATTCACGTATCTTCAAAATGTTGCTGCTTTAAAAAGAGAATCCTCATGCACATCTTTTTTTTGATCAACCGACGTGTTTTGAAAGGGGGTCCTCATGCGCATTTCCGTTGAGCATCCGATGTGGGGTAGTTATAAAAGTTACCGGGCCTATGGCCAATTGAATTCTTAAATGTTTAACTATTTACTTCATACTACATTAACATGGATTTAAATCATGGTCTCCGAAAGCACAAACAAATTCAATTGAGCAAAACAAATTATTTTTGACATATCAATGATTAGTTTTTTAAGTTTTAAAATAGACTATAAGATAATAAATTTAATTGATAAACATGGATTTTTATTGATTTTGAATTAGTAGTACTAAAATTGAAAAAAAAAAAATATATTTTTGTTAATGTTTGGAATTTGAGAATTGAGCGATATGGCGCGATATGAAGTAAAAATCACACAATTGATAATCAAGAACAAGATGTAAAAGAAAAGCAAACAAAAAGAAGAAATTGACAGAGGACCCGAATATTTTATTAACAACAACCAATGAATAGAAAATACAATTTCTGCAATAATGTCATATCAAAATTGAATGAAGAATCTACTATTTATAGGAGAAATGTCCAAACCCTAGAAATAACTTAAAATATGAAAACTAAATCAAAAATCGCGTAAAACCGAAAAAGAAGGAAAAATATCTGCGGCCTGTCGCTCGAGCGAAGCTCTAGCGATAAGCGGGTGACGGATGTCGTTCGAGTGACAGTCAGACGACAGCTTTCCTACTCCAATTTTGCTCCTCTCGCTCGAGCGTGAGTCGAGCGATCGTCCAACGCCATCTATCCGCCTTATTTCCTTCTTGGACCATATTTTGACATCTTCGAGCCCAATACTCCACAACGCAAAACTCTAGACCTAATTTGGACTGGATTTGGGTCTCAAAACCCAACATTCTCCACCTTGACATAAATTTCAGTGCAACGAAGGAAGCTCTAAAATTTCTCCACCTGGAAAAATAAGTTTGACTGCAGCAAAACACACTGAACTCTTCAACTTGAACCAAAACTCTTCAACACTCAAAAATACTCATCCTCTTATCCAAACACGGATACAAATGAACCCAATCCCGGGTTCCCAGAATTCACAACGAATTCAAAATTTACCAAACAGGGTTGAAACACACTATGTAGCAGAATCACCACTAAATGCTTTAACTGAAGGTCCTTGGCTAGACTCGTCACCTTCAACAACTCCAAAAGAATGCATATCTAGATCAGCATCCCTGTATCTATTTCCAATGGATCTCTTCTTAGCCGTTGAATACAATGGAACCGCAAACTGTGGTGGCAAAACGGAATTACCCATATCCCCCAAACTCAACAGAGTAGTATTCTCCAAAATATACCCAGATCCAAATCTCGGCGGTACTGTACTAAATTGTATATCCACCACGGTACCAAACATGTGCTGATGTTTCTTCATTGATTCTGCCCAACTTTGTAAAAATTATAATTGAGATTTTCTCCGCCCCTCCAATACAATACGGACATCCTTCCGGACCTTCAAGACTCCACCTGCACCAGAGAACGTGTACCCTCTTGAATCCAGGGTACTCAGCGAGATAATGTTCTTTTTCAAGTCCGAAACATGTCGAACTTGACCAAGTGTTCTAATTGTTCCATCCACCAACTTCAATCCGACTTTCCAAATACCAACTACCCGACAAGATTCGTTATTTCTTACAACAACACCACCTTGCGTCACTATTTCATATGATTCAAAAAAATCCCGATTGGGACTCATATGAAACGCACAAGCTATATCTAAAACCCACTTCTCGTCAGGCTTGGATTCCACGTCAGAAATAGTCAAAGGATCTACCTCACTTATAAAGTTCTCTCGATGTCTGCTTCACCTGAAATCTCTGATTGCCTGTTACGATTTGCAGCTGAATTACCCTTACCATGCAGCTTCTTGCAATCCTTCTTGATGTGGCCTTTCTTCTTGTAGTAAAAACAGGCCATATTGCTGAAATCCACCATAGACTTACCGCTTCTCCGATCACCATAAACTATAAGAGCTTCATCATCTCTGGAACCAGCTCTAACCAGATNTAAAAACAGGCCATATTGCTGAAATCCACCATAGACTTACCGCTTCTCCGATCACCATAAACTATAAGAGCTTCATCATCTCTGGAACCAGCTCCAACTGGATGCTTCATCTTCTCCTTTGAGAACAAGGCATCATACGCGTCTTCAATGGTGAGTGTGTCACAATTGTACAGAATCGTGTCCTTAAACGATGAAAACGAACTAGGCAGCGAGCACAACATGATTAAAGCTAAGTCCTTTTCATTATATCTTACCTCTAACGTCTCCAAATCAACGTCAATCTCCTTAAACACGGTCAGATGATCTTCTAGTGATCGGTCTTCTGCCATGCGATGAGAAAAAAACCTCTGCTTCAGATACAATTTTCTGGTCAGACTTTTAGTCATGCACTATTTCTCCAGTTTCAACCACAATGTATTTGTTGTCTTCTCCTTTAAGAGGTCTTGAAAAATGTTATTAGATATATGAAGATAAATATGCGAAAGTGCCTTACGATCCTTTCGCTGCTTCTCCTCTGTTGTCCAAGTTGTGGGCATTTTATCAAATCTCAACAAAGTATCATCCAAATCCATCTACGCCAATATAGCTCCCATCTTCACTTGCCACAACGAAAACCTTGTACCGCGATCCAACAGCGGAATATCATACTTCATGGTAGCCATCGATATCCAAAACCTCAAATAATCAAATCCTTGATCTGGGGAACTGCTGAACCTTAGCTTTGATAGCACTTGTTAGGAATTTGAGAATGAGGCGATATGGTGCGATATGAAGTATAGATCGTATAATTGATAATCAAGAATAAGATGTAAAAGCAAAGCAAACAAGAAGAAGAAATTGGCAGCTGAATCGAATATTTTATTGACAACTAATGGAGAGAAAAATTACAACTTCTGCAGCTCAAGGTCTATGAAATTGA
>CAIGRN010056232.1:0-10719 GCA_903798345.1 Fraxinus anomala
GAGAGAGAGAGAGAGAGTTGGTTCTTGTGGAATTCCATTAAAAAATGCCCAAGTCCATGATTCCAAACACAACCTTTTGTTTTCTTGATTTTAATCAGCACTACTTCTACCTTAGTAGTATGCATTCTGTAATAAAACAATGAGTGATATGCGTCATATAAATGTAAAATCATATGCAAAAGTTTAGGATATATAAAAATTATACTGGATACTAAAATCCCTTTAGTGAATATTGCTAAAGTTGCAATCTTTGAGTTTTTTCTTCAAGAATTTTTTGTTTTTTTCAAATTGTTGGAATCATGTAAGTTTACTCTTAAACCTGCTCATTTTTTATGCTTGCGCAACCAAGTATGATAAGCAGTACTACTACAGAGATATATGGAATGCACTTTCAACTTTTATCAATTTTGATGGGTAGGACAGAAGGGTGGAGTCATGCTTGTTGATTCCACAAGAAAAGGGAAGAGGTTTCCTGACAGTATGTCCAAGACAATACCAATTTGGACCTGTGTGTTAAATCGTGCGATTTCTAATCATAGGGCCAGAATGGATGGTAACGGCACTCTAAAGAATGTGAGTAGAAGATTATTTTCTTTAGTAATTGATAGAAGTTGTCGTACTACGGGCGTGCTCACATATAAGAAGTTTACAATGCTGATCTTTTCATTTTGACGCACCTGTATACATTTTCACTTTTGTATTATAAATTTCTTAGTTTTGCCATGTAAAATGTCATCCCACATCATATCCATTTGAGTTAATTTGAGCTATATGGGTTGATAACTTTTTGGCTGGTAGTTTGAGCATGATTAATTTATCTATATATTTCTACAAATTAAAACCCATTTGGCCGACCCAAGTACATTAGAATGAGGTTTATTTTAACCTGGGTGGTTTTATACTTGATTATAAATTTCTTACATTTGCCATTTAAAATGCATCTGACATTAAATCCATGCAAATCATTTCAGTTAATATGCGTTATTTGGCATAGTGGTTTGTTTCATAATATAATGATGGAAACCATATGTGCTCTTTCTGAAAAAAGGAAAAGAAAAATAACTAGGAATTCTTTAGATTTTATTTCGTTGAGGCCCATTTTGTGGAAAAGTGAGAAAAGGTCACATATACTGCTCAATAAAGATGAATCTCATCTAGGATTAACATTTGGCGCTGATTGAAAGCAATTGTATGACAGCCTTGGGAAGTGATTTAAGTATTGGACAGGCAAATAATTAGGTTATTAGACTCAGCAGCCATGCTTTATTAGTAGCATTCCTCATCCACTTTATCAATTTACTATTTTGTGACGAGTTATTGACTCTCTGCTTTGGAGTTGATGCATCTTGCATTATTCCAAACACCAGTGTTGTCTGTGATACCATATTTCTATTCCATATTATTGTTTTTGGGTTGTGATACTTGCTCATAATTATATTTACATCAATCAATATTTGGCTTTAATTCACCTTAACAGGAATCAAATAGTTTGGATGAGCTTACTAGTAATATTGAGCAAGACTCTTCTGGGTGGGATTGTTCCTTGCATCTTCCTCTCTGGGTTTCAGAAACTGAGAAAGCAATGATTGAGGCCCGTTTGGAAGGATGGACCAAGGAATTTGAAGCCAGTGGAGCAGACATTGCCTCAATTTCAATATCCCTGAGAAAACCTCTACGACCATTATGGATATCACAGAAAACTGTCATCTGGTTGAATGAAGTACCTGAATATGATTCGTGGGATTTCACACCTGTGATGCTTATTTCTGCGTCATCGTTGAGTAGCATGTTTCAGAAACTAACTACCTCTGAGTTTAGCTGGAATTATATTCCTGGAGCTGGTGACGACGAGGAAAGTTGGGCAAGGGGTTTATCACCTAATCTTTTCTGGAAAAATGCCTATGATCTTATAAGCTTAGGTCCTGACTTGTGTAATCAAAAGGTAGCTAATATTGTTGAAAAGGATCGAGTTTATCGGGCACAAAGGGGAGAAAATGCTCCTCAGGTGTCCATCAGACCTTCAAAATGTTTGGGTAGCACAAACCCGTTTGACGTGGATATTCCCAATTTAGCTGGGGATGAAAAATCAAGTGACAACTACGCAATTTCTTGGTTGGGCTCAACTAATATTGCAGTTGGAAGAACTCCACTCGGTGCTTCAATTTTTTTTCCTATTGCTTTTCTTGTCAAAATGCTCAAATTTTTCTTCTTGGTTTTATTTGATTTTTTCTGTTCACCTTTTGATATTGCAAATGTGGAGACTGTTACTGTGGTCGTTGCATAGGTGAATATGGCACGGGCAAATCAATATTATGATTCACTTCGTGCCCCTTATAATTTTTGTGAAGAGTTAAAAAAGCCAAGTTAGAAGCGCTCAATGACAACAGAATGCTTTAAGTTTAAGGTCAACCTCAGTAAAATGAACTAGCATCATCTAATTGTCTCTTTTGCTTGTGCATCAGTTAATTTGTAGAATATCTTACCAACCCAGTCTGATGAGAGTTTAAAAGCCAATATTAGAAGTGCTCAATGACTGCAAAATGCTTTAAAGTCAATCTCAGTATAATGAAATAGCATCATTTAATTATCTCTTTTGCTTGTGCATCAGTTAATTTTTAGAATAATGCTTACCAACCCAGTCTAATGAGATACTATATTGCAGCCGCGGACATGTTTCCTGCTGATAGCATAATAAACTGTCTCAAGGAGTCAGTCTCTCTCTCTACGGATTCAAAAGCGTATTTACAACTGCCAATTGTGGTATGTATTACAGAATGATTGGCATTCGCTAGATATTTATTTGTGGATATTTACCTTGTTTTCTCCTTCTTTCTCTTCTACTCGTGAATAGGACTCCAAATTTGATAGGTTTTCTTTGTTGAGAAATCTTCCCTCTGCCTTGGATTTTGCCAAAACAAACTTAAGACAAGGAAAGACTCTTCTAATTTGCTGCAACAATGGTAAGCTATCTACTATTCTGTTTATCTTCTTTGATGCATGGTTGCTACCTTAGCAATTGATTAGGATGGTTTACTTCGTAATATCCTGATGGTGAAAATGACGGTTATAACTATGGACTCATGATTTGGTAATCCTTCTGTACTTTGGAACAACCAAACTTTTTATCTCATTTCAATGACATTACTTATTTACTGCATGTTTGGCAAAGCTTAAATTAGTTTTTGAGCTGGTCAAACATACTTAATATCAACACATTCCGTATGACCACAATTTATTACATATATTTTGTCAGACCCACAACTTATAAGGAACAAAAAAAATAAATTTAAGCTTTGCTTATTATGCACTTAGCTACACAAGAATAAAGAACTTAGAAAAAAATTCGTAATGTTAACGTTACAACATATTTTTTAGACGTGCATAGTAATGTACAAAACTGACACCGCGATTCTCTTATATCTGTTCTGTTTACAGGAGAAGATATAAGCATATGTGTGTGTGTGGCAATCTTTACTTCATTATATACTGACGCAGGTACGTATTAGAATCTCACATCAAGTTTAAGATTTGGTATTTTTCTTTTATTTTTTATTTTCCTCTCTCAGTTTAGATGTTCAATGCTACAAATTTTGATTTTCCTCTCTTAGTTTAAATGTTCAATGCTACAGAGCACTCATAACGAACGCCACTATTTTGTGTTTTATAGTGATTGTCTAATTTAAATTATGTTGATAGGATACTTTGATGATGGGAACTCCTTTAACGAGACACGAATAACCAAGTTAGAGTTGCGTAGAAGATTGGTATTTATATGTAAATTTGCCGTTAATGCTCGCCCGTCAAGAGGTAATCTAAAGCAAGTCTTTAACTACCTTAGTCGAGGAACGTCTATACCTTCTCTATCATGACTTTACAAGATTACTGTGCTCTAACATCTTTCTTGATAATGAAATATTACTGAAGATGCTTATAATATGAGCTTTGGTTGCTTTGACGCCTTCCTGTTCTGATGCTCAGAAAAATCCGAGTTTATAGCTTTACCAAATGAAGTTACATAGCTTCCTGTTCTGTTTTGTGGACAAGTAGGTGGTCTGTCTTCCTCTTGTAACTGGAGTATCCAATCATGTATACATTCATTAATATAGTTTAAATTCGAATTTTGGGGGACGCAATAGAATTTCGCGAAGGGCAAGATGGATTTAGATTCTCGTAAAACGAACAGTACGCATGATATAACAGTTTGAATATAGAGGCTCGAGTTGTTACTATTACAACTTTATTTCTCCTGATCTCATACTGTTAAATGTGATGGGATATCTTGTATAGTTCACATCGCGTTTGAATATATATTTTTAATCTTATATTTATATTTTTTATTTACATATTAATTAAAATCTAAATATAATTAAATTTGAAAACGATTAAATGATTGATACACCAAAAGAATAAAATAAAACTATGACATTTACATTTGATTGCGAAAATGAAATTTGTATGAAAAGAAAATAACTTATAGGCAATTCAATTGCTTTGAACTTATTTGTATGAAAATCATTAATTAAATGTGTTTGATTGATTTAGTTTTTAATTTAAAAAATATTATATTTGTTCATTTTTTATTGGTGGGGAGAGAGGAGATGAGAGAGAGAGAGAGAGAGAGAGAGAGAGGATTACTTAAAAAATAAAAATCATCACTCCCTTAATAAAATGTTATCTTTGTTTTGAGAAAAATATGGTCACATGACCAAAAATTGAAAAATATATTTTATGGAAAATATTATCAATCAAACATTCCAAAAGTAGGAATTTGGGTGAAAAATGAAATTTCTCATGAAAAATAATGTTAATCAAATACTGATCTTCCTTCTCTGACATGAATGATAGTTTTTGGATGTAGAACAAAATAAAATTCCCTAATAAAGCATAAACACTTAAAAGTGTGGGTCTCAAAACGAATTCTTTTAAGAAAAAAATGTTGTAATAGTCTATAAAAGGGTAAATTTTAGGATCACCATCGAAGAAAATTGAATTTTACTCCTTCCCTTTCTTTCATGATAGGGTCTCTAAGAGAGTGCGTGGGTTTCGCCTGAGTGGATTGAGAGATGGGACGATACTTTGAATCATAGAATGATCAATAATATTAAGGTGATGGCAAGGTTGATCATTTGGACGACAAGTGTATACAATGACAAATATGTGTTAACTATGCAAGTTTATCGAAAAGGCCGGATGATCAACTTCTGATTAAATTAGTTGTGGACATTACATTTAGATCGGCTATGGATTGGATCTTTTGGCCTTTTATTCCATTTGGGAATAGTTTATAAATCGATAAAATGAGTGATGTGTAAGTGAATAATATTTGTAGATATATTGGAATGTATAGTTGAAAGTAAAATTTGATCATTTATAAATAATTTATGAATTTTACTATACGGAAGCTTAATTTTTTGTTTTTTATGTTGTTTGTATACATATAACGATAATATAATTATATTTTATTTTAAAATAATTAATTTAATTTTGGAAAATACCTAGGGTCTTTAGCCCCGGCCCTTCCCCAAGGAGAATGGAGTAATCAGAGTTTTTTTTGCCATTTCTAAAAACACCCAAATATTTATACAATTGATAAATGATAAAGTTTATCGTGATCCTAATATACACACACCTTGGACGACATTTGAATAAGTGGCAAAATTGAGATCATTGATTGTGTTGGAAAAATCTATAGTAAATTGTGTCACATATTGTAATGTGAAGCAGAATGTCAACTAAAATATACATGTAGCAAAATTGCTTCAATTTTGGGATGTGTCGGAGCTACATGTAGGATGCCTATGCTTTAAGCGGCATGACTCATATTTCACCAAGTTTGAACATCACGTTCCTGCTGAAATATGTGGCCCACCGTAGGATTGCTTGTTTGAGACACCCTAGTTGGAACATTTACCCTCGTATGGTTGAATCAGAATTTGGAATTATTTGTTTAGGGTGGGTTTGAGTTGATGCTCCCATATCCATATCATGAGTAGTTAAAGCAAGTGAATAATTTGAAATTCGATTTATTTTATAGAATAACGCTTGTATATATTGAGTTCATAATGGTACACTGCAATTTAAAAGACTCTCTACGGCTGAAGAATGAACGTATTCTCGAGCCATCATGAAAATATAGACAGGATCAATGACGGAACGAACAATGAAACTTTACAACATCTTTTTAATACAAGTTCATTTGCATCACACATACACGAGATTTGGCAAAGAATATTAGGGTTATTAGGTTGGAAACATTCCTGTTTGACACATATTCTTTCAAAATTCATTTTTAACTACACATTTTTTAATAAAATAATATTTTTCATATCAATAACATTTCTTTACTTTTTACTCACATATTTTCCATCATATCACTATTTAAAATATATTCTTTCATCTATAATATCCATCAAATACACCCATGCAAGGCTATGGAAATAGTTTAATAAATTATTGATGTAGTGGAGGAACAGTCCACCAGGAAACAAAACTATATACTCTATATTAAATTATTAAAACAACTTTTGACTAATTATCATTATCCTATGTTCACAAGTGGAGAAAAGAAGAAGAATGCAATGAAGATACGAAAATAGAATACTACCAATCTTACTATCAATCTACCATTACAATATTTACTATCATGAAAAAAGTTTAACACTGAATATATAATTTAAATGAATAACTTTATTTTAGTTTTAATCGTTTAAACTTTCATATAGAAAGTCGGGACTCTAGAAATTAGAATAGACTTCACAAAAATACTCTTTTTTTAACGTCTTTCCACTAATTCTCTCTCTCTCTCTCTCTCTCTCTCTCTCTCTCTCTCTCCGCCTTTGCCTTTGCCTTTTACCCTTATCATCCTTGTACCCACAAAAGTATACGAAAGTATAAGTTGCTAGTAATTTATATATAGAACGGAAGCTTTAATGAGTTAATCCAATCATCTTTTGTCTGGTGTACCACGAGTCAAAGAAAGATGAAGTATTCCAATGTGAAAACAAAGATTAACATGCTGCAAATAATGCATCTACAGAGGGGCAAATATTGTTAATGAGTCAATCAAAATGAACCAATGACTTGAAAAGTTAGAAGCTTAGAATGAGATATAAAAATAAACTTGGAGAAACATGTCATAAAATAATGCTTATATAATTTTGAAAAAAATAACCTAATCGAAATTATTAATCGATTTAGATAATATTTGGACCCTAGAATGTACACAACAGAATTAAAAGTAACAATTACAAACAACAAGTTACTTTTAAATTATTTTTAGATTATCAGGTCAACCAAGTCAATTTAACCCTCAGTTTGAATACCATAATTTGAAAATAGAAAGCAGTAAATAACACCAAATTGATCATGGAGAAAATCCTTCGTAAATTGTTGTATATGTAGTTCATATAGAATAAAACACAAGTTTACTGAATGAAAATGACCGATGCCGGAGCGCAGCGGATGAAAATGGCAGATGCCGTCGCACTCCGCTCCGACATCGGTCTTGTAGGTTTACTTTACTATTTGTTTACTAGCGATTCTGAATAGATTGGAGGTGCCTTCGTAGTACGATACATGTGTATTTTTCTTGTAAGTGCCCTAAAGTTCTGTATGGGCTTGGGCTTAGTCTAGAGTTAGTATAAATACTAATAATGTAACCCTATTATTCATATTGAATAAAAATATAATCTTCGCTCATTGTGTTGATTTCTCTATTTCACTTCTCTATTATTTTGCTCCTAAAATCCAACACAAATGATTAAAAAATTTCGGGCACTTTGCCATTCAATAAATGATAAACGAAATAACTTATAGTATGGTCCAGACCCGTCTAACCCTTAGTTCCTTCTAACTTTATTTTCCTGTAGTCACCTTTGATTCTATTGGACTACATGTTTATCACACTAGATCCTAACTTTTGATATATCGGCTTGGCCCTCCTATTGATTGCATGCTCCTCATACCAACTCCCGACCCCTAGTATATTACCTTAGCTATCCTGGACTGTATGTTTCTACGCCAGCTCCCAATTCCTAATATCATTTATTTCCGGTAGATTAGGTGGTTTGTTGTTTAATCAAAAGTCTTCAGTGTTTTGATCTTGTGGTTTAATATAGAATAATATGGCTTGATCAACAAAATATATTGTGGAAGAATTTATGGATCAATTAATATGTGGTAGTTAAATCTTAAAATCAATGAATGTTTTGGATCTTCAAGAATATAATATCTATGATAAAATAATGATTCAACACACATTAGAGCGTCCCTTAGGGTGTATATTTATAATGGGTAGCGTTGGGATGAAAAGGAACTCAAAATCAACTTGCAAATCAAATATTACTGTTCATCGGATAACTACGATGCTCGAGCGCCAAGCCAGCGACAAGTAAGCGACAGCTAAGCAATCATTAGTATTTTCATCGTAACTTTCTATCCCCGATATCGAATTGAAGTAATTCAAAGTGTTTTGAAAAGATAACTCAAATGATTACAATTCCTCTAGAAATAGCCCTATCCAAATTCGAATGTTTTCTATATACAAAATGCATTGTAAGTTGTGGTTGAGAATTTGAAGTAGGGATAATTGCAGCAAATGTCACAAACCTTTCATATTTTTGCGCATTTTACCATAACCTTTGATTTGTGCCAACGGAGGTCCCAAACCTTTCAAAAATATGCACCGGAGATCCATCTGGAGGATTCCATCCATTTGACCGTTAGTCAACCCCAAAAAGTCAAAATTGATTCAATTTTGACCAAATAAAAAAGGGCAAAATGGTCAATTTACTATTTTTTTCCATAAAATAATTAAAATATCACTATTCACCCTACCCCACCCCACCCACCCCAAATAATCAGTTACCTACTACAGTCTCCACGCCGAGGACCACCCATCCCACCACAACCTCCGCACCGGTAATGGCCGCTGTTGTGGCAGTGGCAGCACTCGAGAATGTGGTGTTCATTGAGGCGTGTACTGTGAAAATGGAGAAGTTGCAGGACGGGTGTAGATGCAGATGTTGAAGGCCGAAAAGGTCGAAGATGTAGGGTTGGAGAATGAACCTCTCCCACCACAGCCTCCAATTTGTGCTGCCTGAAAATGCAAATATGTTGTATGTCAAAACCCCCCAGCCAATTTTTGCTATATGTCAAAAACCCCACCTTCTACAAAAACCCCACCTCATTTCCTCTCCATCACCTCTTGTACCCAAAACCTGTGCTTCTCACAAACCCACTCACCATCTCCCATGACCACCACCACTACCGACGACCAACGATTAATTAATTAATACTAACAAGCAGATTTATAGAAGTAGTATTAGTACCGAGAAGAAGCTGAAGGTATAAAAATTGTTAGTACCGGGAAGAAGTAGAAAATAGCGACCTGGGAGTGAATCCATCCTTCCTCTGCACCTTCGTATTGCCGCACGGAGAGAAGACACTATTTGTGTTGATTGTTGATTCTACAGAGAGGAGTAGAGATAAGAGGATGATGAGATAGTTGCTTGCTGGAGATAAGAGGATGATGAGATAGTTGCTTGCTGGATTTAGTGTGGCGACAGGACCGGTGGTGACCATGGGAGGGATGGTGGTTGATTTTCTATGGGGTGTGGTGGTGTAGGAGATGAATAGTATTATTTTAATTATTTTATGAGAATAAATAGTAAAATTCCTATTTTATCTCTCTTAATTTTGTCAAAATTGAATTAATTTTGACCTTTTGGATTGACTAACGGTCAACTGGACGGAATTCGTCCAGATGGACCTCCGACGCATATTTTTGAAAGGTTTGGGACTTCCGTTGGCACAAAACAAAGGTTATGGTAAAGTGCGCAAAAATTGAAAAGATTTAGGACCTTTGCTGCAATTATCCCTTTGAAGTATGACTTTTGCAACTTTGCAACACTTTCACACTTTTTTGACTTCTTATTACATTTCAATAATTATATTGATCTTCTTGGAAATCTTAGATTCCTTCAAGACCTATGCTATCAATCCCAACTTTTTGGCTTTAGTTAAGACTCAATAACTTATATTTTGACATTGATTACAACTCGATAAACTCATAATACAATTCAACCAGGATATGATTCTGACTAAGAGAATTGTCAATTACAAATTTGAAATTGTTAATTTTGCTAATTACAAAATTGGATCTAATAATCCACCTCGCGACAAAATCATTTATTTCAGAGTTAAGAAAAAAAATGTGATGTAAAAATTATATAAAACATGTGATAGGAGAATGAAAAAATTTCAATTTTGGGAACAAATTTTTTTTTTAAATATTTCATGGATTTTCAACTTTATCATCATGAACAATTATTTGCTTACTTATATATACATAGTCCATAAAAAAGTAAACTTTTTCAACATAACTTATTTTAAATCTAATTGGAGTAAATTGTATAAACTACACACATATGAAAGTACCATTATACTCTTGTAAGTAAGTCTTAAAATCTTAAATTAATGAGAATGAACATGCAAAAACTTACTGTTGAATGAAAGTATTTCTCAAAGGATGAAGTCAAACCGAGTACTAATAGAACCTTAATAAATTAAAAGCTCACATTTAATTGTATATAGTTTTCTTTTATTTTTCAAATTTTATGTGCAGACTCTTTTTTATTAAACTTTCTACATGACCCTTTTAAGAAGTTTTATATCGTTGACTCCAAAGTCAAATGACTTATAGGGCACCAGGTATTAAGA
>CAIGRN010056243.1:0-19146 GCA_903798345.1 Fraxinus anomala
TTGGGATGAACTCGCAAAGACTCGACCCGGGTAGGTGCATTGGTTAGCCCGTGGAAGAGAGGCTGTGGGGGTGTTCGGAGGAAAGAAAGTTGTTTATTAAAATTTCAAATTAAAGTCAACCATTAATTTTAACTACACATTTTATGACACCCACAACTTCTCAATCATATATTTCATTAATTTTTATCAAAATTTATTAAAAATCTAATTTTAATCTATATCAAATAGGGTCTAAGTATATGATTCAAAAATATCCAAAAATTTAAGACCCGAGTTTTGTTTGAATTATTCAGTCTAATATATTAAACATCAGGAGTCTAAATTGTCCAAAAATTTAAACTTTTAGAAAGAAAAAACATTTATTTTGTTCAAATTTATAGCTTGCTTGAAAGTGATTCATTTGAAAATCACTTTTGCATCACATTCATTTTCAACCACACATCTTTAAAAAATAATTAAATTAATTGTAAGACTCAGGGCCCGAATATATATATCACAAACCCATAAACGAAGGTAGCAAACTGAAATTGCAGAAAGTAATAACACCAAGAATTTTCGCCCCTTTAGGGCCCGGATGTTCAGATTAAAAGCCTACTCACCTGTTGAGCATTTACGCAGTAGATTATGCTCGAATCCACTAAGAATCGCAAAGAACGAATTACAAATGTATGAAGAAATATTTCTTCCCTAAAGTTTCATCTCGCCTCTCTTATACAGATCTCTCTTAACAGACTTATGTATACAAAATACACCATGAATATCACTAAGACATTTACAGAAATTTACACTTGAGAAATCTCACGAAGAACAGAGAGAATCACATGAAGGAAGAGAATGAGAGAAACCCTAACATAACAACCGTCTCTAACACACTACTTGATTTTTCTAGAAGATGTGTATAAAATCAAGTCTAGAGAACACTCCAACCCAACGGTCCAGAGATAAGCCAGATGAAGGGCCAAGATTACACAATTTAGACAAAACAAAATTGGCGACCCAAATACAACAAAGCCCACAAACATACAGAGGCCCCAAAGCAGAATAGAGAGGCAGCCCAACCAATATTAATTTTTACGTTGCTCAATAAAAATTTCTACTTTTTAACCACACAATCTCCCAAATAAGTGATGGTGAAATTTGAATTGGAGATATGGGTATCCTCTTATACTATGAACATCTGCAATTGTGGTTGAAATAGATGTAAACTGTAATTTAGATCTATAAAGTGATCGAGAATCTCTTTAATGGAGAAATGCAAAGGAAATACAAATCACACTTTTTGATAGATAATGTAAATATATATATATATATATATTCACTGGGATGTAAATGGGGATATAAAAATAATTTTGGAGACACCAAATTTTACACTATTGGAAATGTTCTACCCATGTCATTTAAGAACTCAAGAGATTATTATTATATTGATTTATTTAAGTTAAGTGTTCAATAATTCTATAATTCTGTGATTCAATAAAAGAATTAGATATTTCAAAATGTTTCCCATATAATATCCTGTAGAAATAATAAAATATATATATAAAAAAAACTTTTTTCTTAATTTTTTTCCTCATGGAAACTAAAGAAACAATATAAAAATTTCAAAATTTATCTTCCAATATATGTTACTTCGAATGAAATATATTGAGTACCTCCTTACTCATAAAAAAATTGATAATAAATTTAAGAAAGGCCTCGCTTATAGAGAAATTCAACCACATAGCAGCCCTATGACATGTTTATTAGGATAGATTTAATATTAGATGGGCTAACGATAAGCAAGCGTCTCATACTAATTCGTTTGTAATTTTTGAATGAAATGCAAATTTCACTGAAAAATATTGGCGAGCCACTAACAGTTCGCAAACTAACTTGTGTGATAGATCGAGGCAAGTCAAATGGCATCCATTTAACACCCGTGTAGATAATGTAAAGAAAGATAATGCTAAAAACTTCCTCATCATACTATGTGTTCATTTCAAGTGCTATATACTAACCATAAATACGAATTACTATTAAAACAATTAGAGTCGAATAAAATACTAAAAATTTGACATAAATTCATAAGTGTGGACACTTCCGCCTTCACTAAGTAAACAAAACAAAAGGTGCAAATGCTATTGCATTATTTGTATTTTTGTATTTATTTCCAAAATAATAAATAAATTAAATAAACTTGTAGAAAACTAGTAAGTTCTGTCACCTCAAACCAACTTGTGTATTTGGAAATTTCACCGCCAACTGACACCGCCCTTCAGACACCTTCTGCAATCCTGTCCCACTTACAGAAGCTTAGCACACTCGCCTGATTTTCAACAACTTATCCTCTCCACTTCTCTCTCTATATCTAAGAGCTCCCTCAATGTGGTGGTGGTAACTCAAGATGGCTGCTTGTTTGTAACAATTTCATACCCACCTCCTTCATCTTCATCATCATCGCCATCGCCATCGCCATCGCCATCGCCATCGTGGTCATCATCATCATCTAGCGTTGATTCTTGCCGGTGATCCGCATGTAGAGGAAGTGGCCATTGCTGCTCAGGAACCGCCATAAATGGCACCATTGGATTCTCAGGCTTTTGTATATTGTGCCCAGGATTGATCGATGAAGATTCATTCTTGGCTTTCTCTTTGTATATTGCATCGAGCTGTTCGAAATATGGGCATGTCTTTGAAACTTCAGGTCTTTTTTTGTTGCTCTCTTTCACTTTCTTGAAGTACTTGTTGATGTTCTCCCATTTCTCTTTGCACCTCTTTGCGCTCCGGTTGTAGCCAATTTTAGCCATCGCGGATGATATGTCCTCCCACATCGGCCCCTTCGGCCCGTTTTCTTGGTACTTGAGATCAAGATCAGTTCGGAGCTTGATGAGAGCTTCCACTTCAGCTTTAGGCCACCGGGAAGAGATAGCAAGAATGAAGTTTTCACCACCATTATCGGTTTTAGGAGTGTCAATTCTTACTGGCGCTGGTTCTGCTGTTACTGGAACTGGTGGAGGCGCTGGTGGAGCTGGTGATTGTTGTGGTGTCGCCACCGGTGGAGATGGATTGTGGGGCACTTGTATCGTTGGAATTTGCAAGTTTTGTTGTCCAGTAGTTATCTTTTGCAAGAACGCAATAACTGCTGAATCTTTGGCTGCAGCAATTGATCTTTCTTGGACTAAAAGTTCATGCTCCTTGTTCATTTTCGTCATTTCTTGAACTCTCCAAGCTTCCTCTCTTGCGATTCGATCCCTTTCCCATTTTTCGAGCGTTTCTAAGAATTTCTTCTGCATTTCTTCCTGCTTCTCAATTACATCCTTCATTAGTCTCTCGAAATAGTCCATCCATTTCCGCTTCTTCCTGTGCTGCCTCTGAATATCCTCATCAGACGAAGTCGAGGAAGAGGTCGAAATCGATAGATGGTTAGTGGATATTTTCGGACGAGAAGGTGAAGAAGTATGAGCTTGAGGAGGATTTGTGTTGTGCATTGTAGGTGGCTGCAAAGGTGGCTGTGAAATTTGGAATGAAAAATTCATTGGAGTATTAGTACCTTGTGGGACAGTGCTTACAGGGCTAACCTGGGCTGCAACTGGTGGATTTATAGTAACGAGGGGCGGTGGCACCACCGCCACCTGAGACGGAGGAGCTAGTGGCGGTGGAGGATTATGTTCAAGAGCTTGTAATTGATCAAAAAACCTATAAGTTTTGCCATCTGATTTTGAAGATCGACCTTCTTTAGTTCTTTTGTGGTACTTGTACACATTCTCGAATTTCTCTTTGCATTTCTTGGGGTTTCTTTGATAACCAAGCTCCGCCATTTTCCTGTTAATAAAATTTCCAAACAAAAACACAATCCTCAGGTGTTCTTATGCCATCTTAAGTTCATCCAAACATATTAAAAAAACCCTGAAAATCTACGAAATTAATCAATCAGATAAAAGTCGAGAAATTAATCCAACCAAATCATGGTGCAAGAACTTTTATGTAGATTTGGCTGAATTATATTGAAAATCTGAAGAGAAACTTCAAGATGAAGATAAAACAATCTTCTAACTTCATTGCTATAATTAGCAACAAAGTGCCAAAACTGAAAAGCGAAAACCTGGAATTTTATATTCCTTAAGAACTGCTGAATTTTTGTGATCTGAACTGAAAGATAATGACCCTCCAATTCAATCAGAAAAAAGCAATAATTCAATGGAATTATGATACAGAATAGACTTTTATATTCATAATTAATATTACCTTGAAACTTCTTCCCATAATGGACCCTTGAGACTTGAGTCCCTAAAAGCAACGTCCATATCAGATCGAATTTTCAAAAGGGCCAGTGTTTCTTGCCTCGGCCACCGGTTTCCGCCGCCGCCACTCTTCTCAACTTCTTCAATTCCCAACTTATCTTCATCCCCAAAACCACCGCTGCCAAGCCCAACTTCACCACCACTTTCATTACCCTTAACAGCGGCTGCACCGCCGTCTCTGCCGCTGCCTGAATCTCCAAGCATGATGAAGAGGAGTTCCAGTTCCAGTCTTCTTGCCAATTACAGCTGCAAAATAAATAAAAAAGAAGATGGTGAATTCTGCAGGTTTTATCAAGACTGGGTGTTGTGAGGGATCTGCCTGTCAATCTCACACCGTAAATTAATAAATTAAAAACAGAATATTTTTCAATTTTTCTATGTCAGCTAAAGAATCTTTACCATTTTTTTTTTCGTCTCTTTGGTAAGAAAACTTTTAAACAACACTTGAAAGTTCACACCGTAACATGAACAGAGATAAATGTGTGTATGTATAGGTGTATGTATAGAGAGAAGGAAAAAAAAAACAGCTAGGACGAGTGTGATAATATGTCTGTCCAGCTAAATATAGTTAAAAGCCGGCCCATGTAGGTCACACACACTTTTCTTTTTTCGGTATTTATTTTGGATTTCAAATTTCGAATTGACTGAAATACCCCTAACATGTCAAAATTCCATTCAACTTTAATCATGGATGTAAATCTAACTCAACATGGTGATTGATCTAGGATAATTTTATTTTGGTTTGTTGATTTGACAAAAGTGTCCTTGTTTAATTATAAGTGAATCATATATAAGTCATAAAAGCCTCAATCATTTTAGTTTTAGTGTTCGAGTTCGTATTTAAGCTAAAGGGTAATCGGCGTAAAATGTCTTCATCTTTTCAATTTCGATATTTGGACCCTGAAATCAATTTTTCTTTGCACAAAATATCTGTATCGTCCATTTCCTCATTAAAGTCTTGTAAAATAAAGAATTTACTTTTCTCTTTAAAATAAACAAAAAAAAGAAAAGAAATAAATAAATAAATAAATGCAGTCAAAATTTTTAAATGAATCCCACTTTTTTTTATGACAATTAAAATTGCAAGTTTAAAAATGTAGCAATCAATTACAGGTAAATGTAACTGTCATTAAATTAACTTGAAATCATAGCTGTCTCATCTTTTATTTATAATTATTTGATGTGTTCATTAAATAATTAATTAAAGATGGATAGTTAGATTAATATAAGATATGAAGAAGATTTCTGATATCATTTTGGTCAGTGCTTATCATATAATTTTAATTAAAGGACAATTATTTAACAATATTTTATTTTTTTCAGATTCTTTTTCTACTTTTATAAATATTTACACTAGTAGAGTCATTTTATAATATTACTTCAAATGCAAAAAAGTTGGTAGCTCGTCGTCGAAATATTTGATTTTTTTATTTGATTTCATTTTTTAGTCAAAATTTTGGAATCGATATTGTTTGTTTGTTAAAGAAAAAGTTAATCTCGACAAATATAAGTGAGATTACTTTACGAGAAAGAGAAAAAAAAATCATAAAAATAATATCTTTTCTAAAATAAAAAGGAAATGAGAAAAAGAAAGTAGCTTCACATGTAGGATAAAAGACAGAACATGGATTAAAATAAGCATCCAAGACAGAACATAAAGAATAGTTTTTGATATTTGAAACAATACAAAACGAATACCGTAAATATGAAAAGAATGTATATGAAAGTCTTTGATATTTAATTTTGAATTATATCGAACATAAAGAATAGTTTTATAGAAAACATGAATTTTAAGAATAACAAGAGAAGAAAATGGAAGAGGAAGAAAACAAGATTTTCATGTATTTCTAAATGTAAACCTTAATCTCTTTCTATATATACCTCTCCAAAGAGTTACAATATATCATAAGTCACATTTATTCATAATTATAGTCACATAATTGAATCTTTTTAAAGTACGGTGACCAAAATTGTGTTCAGCCCGATCTGGTGCAATATTTGTGGTGAAACTAAAATTACGAAAAAAATAGGGGTATAGATAGTCATGACAATGGACACCCACGAGCTCGACTCGAGCTCGTGACTTGTGAGAAACGAGTCACGAGCCGTCTAGCTCACGAGCTGAGTCGGCCGTGGCTCGTTTGCTCGTGGGTCAAGCCGAGCTCGGCCCATGAGCTCGTGAGCTCACGAGCCGAACCGTGAGCCCGCGAGTTTTTTATTTATTACTTTTTCACGTTTTGTTTTTTAAATTTTTCTTTAATTTTTCACTAGCCCCACGGGCCTAGCTCGTGGGCCTTGCCCATGAGTCGCTCGTGAGCTTGCTCGGCTCGTCGAGCTCACTTGCGGCTCGGGCTCGTCAAAAGCGGCTCATGGCTCATTTTTTCATGAGTCGAGCGGTCTAGTCGACGAGCTGCTTGGCTCGATTGACACCACTAGGTATGGACTTGTTTTATTAGCATATGTTAGGGTTTCATTGTATTATAATATATTTGGAGTAGCTACTCATCTTTGATAATAAATTTTTTTTTTCTCTGCTAATGATTTTTCTGTTCTTGAATTTTCACGTAAATCTTGTGTTCTTATTCTTATTTTATATATTGCCAATTTTCATTTTTCCTAACAGAGTCCAAATGAAAAGAGGCGAAAACCGAAGAGGAGATGGCACATGTTCTAGAGATGTCCCTGAGCATATAGGAATACTTGCATGTTGTGATCAGGTCGCCCACTTCACCATGGCGGCCCTATCTTGTTCTCCTCGATCCTCCATCATTTTGAACCTTCCTCAACCAACTCTTGCAAACTCTTCTAGACTTCCTACAATGTCAAAAACTGATGCTTATTAGAAAATCTTCCAACACGGTTTTCACATTTTCTAAAAATCTATTTTAATGTTATTAAATAATGATTTGTTTTTTTTTTTTTTTATGTTGTAGCTAGTATAGGATAATTAATGTTACTCCAGTGATTGTTTAAAATTATGTTATTTTGGCACAAATTTTTTGGTTCTTAAAAAGAAAAAGTTTGAAAACGTTCAATTTGCCGAAACGAATTTCTAGACTCGTGGATTTATCGACATTAAGCTCGTAAAAGAACCAAATTCTTGTTGTCGAATATGATTTTTTTTGTTTATAATCTTTTTGGCGCAAAATTATTAAGACGTATTTTTTAGTAATCTGTAACACTTGAATTAATATAATTAATAACGGTTATTTTTTTATGAACCTTAGTCGTTCCTTACATTTTGAATTATTAGTTATTTATTTTTTTAATAGAAATTAACTCAAAATGATATTAGTTTATATCCTTGACTTTACACACCCTTAATCATAAGACTTTTTTCTTTTTATTTAACAAGTTGTGATTTAAATTGAAATGTAATTCACAAATTAAAATCATTTCAATTTATTTAATTAAATTAAAAAATAACTAAATCTGTAAAAATTTCAAGTTTTAAAATATTTTCATTTTTTCTATTTAACATAAGCATACCCACCATAATGAAAAATAAATCAAATTAAATAATAATAATAATAATAAACCATTTATCCATCCCCGTCGGAAAAAAGCCATATCGTTACAAATCATCGATAAATCTTTTTTGATGTGAATTTTACTAATGCAAGTAATAAACCCTAATTTTTATCGATTTCAAATAATTTAATTTAATTACTCGTATGAAATATACCAAAGAATGGACCAACTCTTAAATAATGCAAATTAGTGGACCCGATATCATGTATGCTATTCAATGCACCAATCAACAATAATTACACATTAATTTGAATGAAAGCACATCCTTACACTGTTAACGTCACAAGTTGAAGATAAGGGGGAAATAATAAATATTTATATAAAATTTTAAAAATTAATTATAATAAAATAAAAGATAAATTATTTATATTTATAAACAATAATAGTAAGATTGATTATTTCGTTGTTTTTAATGTTTCAATCGTAAATATTAGAACATAGTTTGATCGAGAGAGAGTTGACATTAGATATGATCTTTTAATAATATTCACACACACACACACACACAGACTTCTTATATTTGCACAATATTTTAATTGAATTTAAAGTCGTCAATTTTTGTTCATTGTAACTCATGAGTCATTAACTTTTTTTTATGCATCCTTATAATATACATTTCATTAATTAGTAAACCTTATCTACAACAATAGTTTTCTCTAAAAAGTCCTAAAGGATAGCACATATGACTTATTTGTCCATCATATTTTTACAAAAATAATAAATACAGAAGTGCAACATAGTGTTTTTTTTTTCTTTTTCAAAGCTAGCAAACAAAATACTTTGACAGAAACCATAATCTCGTATATATTAATGATCGAAAGGATAAAGATAAAGATTGATGAAAATAAAAGTTAGAAACATAAATGTAACAATGAGCAAAGTTGAGGACCTTAAGCATAATTTAAATGTGATGCAAATATAAAAAAAAATGATATGCGAATATAATTATCATTTATTGGTGGATCACTATTTTATTTTAAAAAATGTTATAATTCAAGGAAAATGGTTAGAGTTAAATTTAGCTCGACGAAAAATATACAATTAATTATACCATAACTGTGAGTAAATCTTGTATAAAAGAGCGGGTATTGAAACATTGATATAATAGACATGAAATGGTTGACATTTTCCCGTCTAGAGTCAAGAGTCGGAGTATGTTTGAGCCCCCAATTTCTTTTGAAAGTGTATTTTGGAATAGTTGATTGATGGATAATGTGATTAAAAAATAAAGAAAAATTTGATTTTGACTATAATATTATTTTATTAAAAAATATATGATTGAAAAAAAAAAAGAGAAAAAATGTACTTTATAAATAGTGGGGATCAAATAAGGGCTGAAACTTCTACTTTCTTAGGGTAAATATGAAAACATATTAGATATTTTGATTGAAAAAATTATTTTACAATCAATTTATTTGAATAAAAAAATCAAATTTAAAATTAAAGTCTCTTCTTCTACTACCCTCCTGATCTTTTACTAGGTCCCTGGCCCACCCCCAAAAAAATTAAAGAATGAAAAGAAAATTACTATAGAATGGACCAAGCCAAGAATAATGCAAATAAGTGGACCCCACAATTTGTGTAAACTATTCAATACACCAATCAACAATAATTACGCACTTATGTGAAAGAAACCCACCATTCTTACAATGTTATCATTTCGTGTAAAAGTTAGATACGAAACAACTAGGGGAATCAATAAATTGTGGCTATAAACATACAATTTAGGCATAATTGGCGCAAATGATCCTTAACATATTATTCTTGTGCCCAAATAGGTCCCTAATGTTTCATTGTTGGCGTTGAACCCTCTGCCTATTGATTTGTGTGGAAAAAAATCCTTTTGGAAGTATTTTACAAAAAAGATACTTGTACCGTTTAAACGATAATTTGTATAAAATTTCTTAATTCACATATTTCTTTGAACGGTATCATTTCTTTATGATGGTTATTCGTTATTGTTAGTAAAATCAAATCGTTCGCAACCAAATAACGTCAGTTAATTATAACGTGGTGTTCCATTTTTTTTTTCTATTTGTTCTGTCTTGTTCTGTTGGGATTACTTATTTATTTATATAATTTTACTTTTTATTTTAATTTTTCTTAAATATGCAATTTAGCACTGGTACTTTTATCAGAAAAATATTTCTTGTACATAAATATTTATATAATGTTTTACATAACGATGATTTGTTAAAATGTAAGTTGGGAAGTTATTGATTGATAAAATTTTGATCCAATTAAATTTCACCACATCATATGTTGATGAACATTATGTATATGTAGTACAACTCATTTTATTAATATTAAAGAATCGAAAACAAATTTTGACAACTTGGTATATATGACACGAGAGCATCCAAAATCACAAAGTTGAATCAAAATTTAATATCAATTGGCATAGATTATAAAAGATTTAAAAAATAAAAAAATAGAATCAATAAAAGTATAAAAGTTGGATAATGTCTAGGCCAAAGTCTAACACAAGTGATAAGGGTGAAACCTTGCTCGATCTTTGGTTTGAGTTCGAGCCTCCTATGAGACAATAAAAATGAAGTAATAGGCAGTGAGTCGTGTAATACCAACTCTTGTTTTTTTTTTTAAATAAACGTTATAGTAAAACGTACAATCTGTGTGTGTGTGTGTGTGTTTGTTTGTTTGTGTAGTGTTCATGTACGAAGTATGAATGAATCATTTTTCATAGTGTTTGTCTAAAGATAGTCATTTCGACTTTTTAATTTGGTAGTACTATTTTTGTCGAATTTAGTACTAATTCTTTTAAGTCTAATTATAATGAAATAATACCGCTAGTAATAAAAGTGAGTAAATTGTCATGGTCGAATACGGCTTAAAATAACATCAGCAATAAAAGTGGTACATGATACTAACACTACCAATTATCATCTTAACAATAGAAAAATAATGAAAATCAGCCATTTATATTTCTTTCTGTCTATTTGGTATACGAAGTTTTAACTACGACTACATAGAAATATAGAAATTTTGAACTAATCATTCTTTAATTTTATAAATAGATAAAGAGTATAAGTATCTTTTTATTACAATAAATATACTTTAACGGCAAAAATTGATGAAAATCGTCCAAAATGACTTCTTAGTTCTTGCACACAAAATTAATAGGTTGAGAGGGTTAGGATGAAGAATGTTTGTGCACAAGAACCATGCATTAGGGATTATTTGTGCCAATTTTCCCATAGATATATACAAAGCTTGCAAACCGTATATTTGAAAAGAAATCATCATCAATGATCATATGTGCTATTTATTAAGGATAAGAATGCAATAAAAAATTAGGGACACGAGTGCGGTAAGTAAAAATTGAGGACTTTTGGTGTAAAACTATCGTGGCAATATAACCACCTATTCAAGAGAACGAGGGGTAGAGAAGTAAGGTATGTAGGTATAAACTTCATGTCGGCACGTTTTATACACGATATTATATTAGAATGGATAGAACTAAGGCAAATTAATGTGTATTGTTACTCTACTCTCTATATTAGAATATGCATTTTAAAAATGAAAAATCACACACACATATATATAATTTTTTTTTTTTGGCTAAGCTTGAAAATAGTAAATTAGTTTAAGTAACTTTGTGTTCATAAACATGTTAAATCTTACTTTTAATTAGTTTTCAAAATTCACTTTTAGTTTATTATCAAAATTCTACCAACGATGTTTATAAGAAACAAAAATATGTCGAGGGTATTATGGCCATAACAAAGAATATGTATATAAACTATCCAGGGGTATATTTGTAAAAAAATAAAATATATTAGTGGGTGGAGAAGCAAGGTAGGTAGGTATAAACATCGAAGGCACAATTGGCACAGCTTATATTTTGTCCATATACTGATAGAGATAGAAGTGAATAATATTAATACATACGTAATTGATGATGAGAAGACTAGTCACATTCTCTCTCTCTCTCTCAATTGTATTCCTTATTGGGAAAATAATAATTTGTCATTTGGATCGACATATATAATTAATTGTGTATAAATATTTTCTTAAAGTTAAACTTAAAATTAAAGTAATCTAATAAAGAATTAAGTAATTGGAATTTGAGCATTTAAATAAAGTGTATATTGAATTATGTATGTAGAGATCGAATCCATTAGAGTTGTATTTGATTATATGTCAATACATATGAAAATTATATACATGGTTATGATCCACAATTCATATGCAACTTTTCATTCTTTGTGCTTCCCATCAACACAAGAATAATCAAGAGAAAACATATTAAAAATGAAGATCTAAAACCTATAATTAAGAATAGATAATCTACAATCAGAATCAAGAAGAAGGAATTCAAGAATTAAGATTATGAATCAAGAAACCAAAATCAAAATCAAGAACTTAAGAATCAAAAGAGTCAATATTCAAGATCCAGAATCAAGATCAAGTATTAAAGAATAATTCCCAATAAATTAAGGTATGTTCCGCACTAAATAATTCTTTTGATAATTTGACTGGAGGATATTGACAATAAAGTTATTAAGTTCTGAGATTTAGAGTTCCATAAAATTCTAACATTCATTTCTCTCTCTAGTATGATGTATTAGAACTCTCCAGATGCTAACGTTATGTTTCGAAAATAAAAACTCTTCGGAAAGTCTTTGGAAACGTTTCAAAAACTAAAAAAAAAAAAAGTTCCTCTTTTTTTAATGAAATTCGTAAACTCAAACTTTATGAAAACTTTTTAAAAACTGTGTGAAAAAATTATGAATTTTTACGAAAAAAAAAACACTTAATCATGGCCATGTTATTCATGATGCTGGTGATAGTGTTATAATTATTTGATTTGAGAACTTAATATTTTTTTTTAGTTTGAGTATTGATTCATTATCAATAATTGTTTTGACTTTTGAGATGACAATGAGTTCATGTCAAGATCTTAGTTAAATTAAATAAATTGTGGAATTTTCGTTGTTTGATTTATATTAGATAGTTTTCTGAAGTTGAATTTTGATTTTATGAAACTAAATTAATAATTTTAATATAATGTTCTCCAACATCTCGTGTCCTACTTTTTTCACAAATAGTGTTTCTCCGTGTCGTGTTTTGTACCGTTTCGTTTTCCATTTTCGTCTTCGTGCAACGTAGTCTTTCTATATAGACATGTATCTATGAATATATTTGTCGCGGTGGGGTGGGGGTGGGGTTGGGGGTGCTGTCCTACAAAACATTAATAAGTTTCTTTTACTTGTCTTTGTGTGCTTCGCTGTCTTTCCTACCATGCCTCTCGTTTTAGACTTGCAAACGCGAATCTCTCTCTCTCTCAATAAATATACTCACATGAGAAAATTCCATTGAAACCTTATTCTAGGAGGAAAAAAAAAAAAAAAAAAAATTTAAATGTGTCCATCGCTTTTCGTTTTCTAAATAGTCCCTTTTTTGTAATTCTTTTTGTCAATTATTTCAAAATGTCTTTTATCTTTTCAAAATCGATACTTTATTTTTCACAAATTCGAACTATCTACGTATTCCGTATTTTTGCCAAACTAAGCAAGTTAACAAGAATTCTAATCTACATAGCCACTCTATATCCTTGTCAATGTAAACAATAAATTCTATATTATTGAAAAATTTGTCAACTTCGTCTAGAGGACATCCTAAAAAAATGACACCATTGTTAGCTTAATAGCATATTTCAGATTTTTTTTTGACAAAGGACAAATTTAATTTTGACAAAGAAAATAGTCCAGTCCAAAAAAATTACCTACATAAATATAACACTTGAATTATATAAACAAAGCTTAAATCCTAACTTTAATTTAATAATTAAAGAGAAAGTGAACTAGTACCATTGAGTTCGTAAAGAATTGATTTACTATTAATATACATTCAGCATGTTTGGTTAAGTCTAAAGATTCGTTTGATAGGTAAAGATGAAAATAAATTTTAATTTCATGTTAGTTGAAAAATAAAATCAACCAAATCCATAAGCATTCGTTTTTCATGAAAATATAGAAAATGCAGCTTAAAATGATTGCATCTTGAAATTCGATTTTCATTTTCACGTTGCAATCAAACGGTCAAGGTAGAATTCGTTTTTCTCGAATGTGACATTTTTCATGGAATTCGTTGCTATCAAACGGACCCTAAAAGTGATTTAAAGTTATGTTTAAGTAATTTTTTTTAATTTTAAAATGGATTTAAATAAGTTAACTTTTCTTAAAAAATATTTATTTTGAAAGTAAGTAGAGTTATTTGAAAATTACTAATTTATTTCTAACTTTAATAAACACAAAATATTAATTTTAAAACTTATTTACTTGTAAATAAATTTAATTATAACTAAACCCTCTCATCTTAGCTAAAAGTTCGCATTGTTCTATACAATATTTTAGGTTTTGACTTCAGGACGACAATTGTGTTATATGTCATTAAAGTCTATCGAAGATCGATAGACACGTGTAACTACGACATATATGTTTATTTAGATTTAGCAAAGGACTATGCACTTAAAAATGTATTTCAATGAGAAAATTTCTGAAAATAAAGTGAGAATAAATTAATTAGTAGGTTCTACACAATATTATTTTTCGAATTTTCTTGCACTACTGTGTAATTGACAGTTTAAAGTGTACTTTTATGTCTAAAATACTATGCTGATCCGAAATAATTAATTAAATTATTATGCACATCGTGCACCACACCTCGTCATAGGATAATCAACTTATTGATTCTTTTCTTTCTGTCTTGGTAACAAAATAACCAAGGAAAAGTACAGAGAGACTTTTATAAAATTTGCACAATTTCGTTTCTGATACAAAAATGAAGTCTTCGCAAATTGCAACTTAACAAAGTATAGATATCTGACTAATAGCTAATTTCTATCATGATTCGGTCAATTTATAATTTTTAAGGTAATCATCGATTTTCAATTTGGTAAAAAAAAAAAATATATACAAAAATTTAGTGGAATATCTTAACGTGAGACATCTAATTTTTTTTTTTAAATTTTATTGAGTTCCGTATATATTTTTTTATCGTCCCTCCGAAACTCAATTTCTTGTGGTTTGAGTTCATTTGAAATTTTTTAAATTTCAATACACCCTAACATCATTTTCTGGCTTCGCCCTTAGTAATGCCATGTATAGCATGGCACGCTTTTAAAGGTGGTTTTGCCCATGATCTAGCTCGACTCAGACAATTCTAGCTACACAGTTCCATTGCATCTATTTGGAGTAGAATTTTTGCTGGAATATATCGACATGCTATTAAGTATTTTGGTTTAATTTCTTTTCTTGTCTTTCTAAGAGTTGAAATAGAATAACCTTGTTGAAGCGTAATGCTCACAAGTCTATAATGCATAGTATTCCCATAACAAAAAACATTCTTTAATCATTTTTCGGGAGTTGATTACTATTCCTAGTTGTTACGTTGTCATCAAAATTTGACGAGGAATATTTGTCGCATAAACCCATTCAATTTAAGAAGATGAATGATAGTTAAGCTAGTCATGTGTTGCACATTATATTTATTGAATAAAAGTTTAAACTTATAAATAAGACTACTCAACATGTAGTTTTATAATTATGAAATTTGTATGTCTTTACACGACAATACCACTATTTTTGGTTTTGGATATTTCAAATCATTCTTGTAGGAGATTCAAATCCATTTTTTTTAACCTTTCGAGAAAAAGATTCATTCTTTTCATGGAAAACAGGAGGTGGAACAAATAACAATTTCTTTTTCATACAATTAATTCCACGTTCATTTGAAATGTCGTAGCCATTTGTGTAACAATCATGTTACATTAACATTTTGGATGACAGGCAATATGACAAAAATGTCATGTGCTAAAATTTTATTGGACAACACTGTCATGTAATCATTTTTTACCACAACTTTATTTGTCAATCAAAGTGTTAAATTCCTTTGGCAAAACAGAATAATTCTTTGTAAAGAGGGTCCATTAATACTATAATTCCCCTCCACTAAAATGGCAAAGAATCTATAACCACATGCTAACTTTTAGCAAGTAGCATATAATGATTAATTGGTACATCCAAAAAAGAGAAAAGTTTTGCTTTTGGTTTTTCTTTACATAGTTTATGACGATTTCTGGTACAATTCTCAATTTTTTTTTACTTCTTCTTTTTATTGAGGAGGTCGGTCCAATTCAGTTTTCCATCAATGCATATTAATTGCAGGTACAAAAATTTTGTAGTAAAATTTACTCTCAATGTTTATTTCTAGCTTCAATAGTGATTTTAAATCAACTCGAAATTAGTTTGTTGAATATCATTTATGATTGCAAAATTAAATTCAAGTTAGTAGGTGGCATGCAAATCGAAAGGTTTTCGATTTGCATAACATTGGTGTCTAATAAATAGACACTTAAATTTTTGAAATTAGTCTATAAAGAATCCCATCTAACAATAACATTGTCATTTATTTTTCTAAATAAAAAAAAAGTTGCATCTAAATCTGCATAGGAAATTGAATTTTTGTTGAGTCAAAATATCTAATAGTGATTCCGAATTTAAATGGAACTCTTAACATTATTATTATTTTTGTCACGTCAATTGGACAAAATCAATATATGCTTGCATGGGAGAACTTGTCTAAAAATCTCACTAGCTACCCAATGTCCCTCCACCTCTAACCCCTACCCCGTCTCCCAACCTTCACGATCGCAATGCCCCTTGTGCAGAGGCATTATCAGCTTGTGCCATGTGACAAATACTTGTAAGATTAGGGAGTGCGAAAAGGGTTGGTTATTGAATTTAATCATCACAAGAACAAGAAGAAATTAATTTTCTTTTGAAGATTAAAACGAAGCGAATAATGGATTTTAGATCACCTTGAAATCATTGGATGTTTTTAATTCTTTACACATAAAGGTAAAATCATAACCTTGAAAGAACTTTTAATGGCCTAACCAAATGCTTTCTCCCATGTTAACCTTAGGCCCATCCCTATTTTTGGGAAATATGAAAACGTGGCTAACCCTAAAACTTGAGAAATGTGNCATTGGATGTTTTTAATTCTTTACACATAAAGGTAAAATCATAACCTTGAAAGAACTTTTAATGGCCTAACCAAATGCTTTCTCCCATGTTAACCTTAGGCCCATCCCTATTTTTGGGAAATATGAAAACGTGGCTAACCCTAAAACTTGAGAAATGTGCCCATAAATGACATCTTTATAATACTCTATTAGGATTTCATAATCGCACAAATTTTCTTGGATTTTATTGTAGCAAACCAATTAAGTCATGCACATTTATTAGAGCCAAGAGATGAACATAACTGAACTCACAAGACTCAAACTTCAATAGATGTTTGTAATTGGGTCAATTCTTAACCAATTGAGATATATTTATTAATCTCGACTTATTCCACCAAAAAATCGGGATTTCACTCTTGAGTCAAATGATAGTTATGGAAGCAAATTATGATTCGATAACAATATCCTATGATTATCGTTCCACCAATCAACCCCATTTGACCGTCAATATGTTGAAATCAACAAAATGACTATTTTGCCATTCAACATGTATTATTCTCTAAATCCCATTTTCATAAGGGGATTTGTTGTGATCAAATCATAACATAGAGTTCAACGATCTCATCGTCGGACTACTAAGCTCAGGTTTAATTGCATATAGAAAATACTTTAGAGTGATGATCGTCTCATCATGATGATTAACAGATTCCACTATCGCAATATGATCTCTAATGGTTTAGACCTCGATTCCCAAATCATCGAGATTAATCTTCTAAATAAGATTTCACTCATTGATACCTCAAAGAACTTGAACTAGCAATCATAGGTACATTACTCGTTCATAATTTAGGTGACTTGTTTGATAATCAGGTAGAGTCTCATTTCGAGCGGTTACAAAATGAGTCATCTACATGGTCCCATTCAATGTGCATCAAAGACACATTATTGTTCTTATTCCCAAATTTAGACAAATCTCAATAAAAACAATATAATCTTATCAACATAAAGTTAGACACTTTATGTACCGATTCTGAACGACATATTTTGATCACATCACGAATTGTGTCTTAGTATACTTGAACCATCGAGCATACAATTTGTGGCATCCTATATGATCATGGAACCTTAGATAATTGTTTCAAATTGTAAAACGTGATAATCGAACATTAATTCATAATGTCATTTTACAAAATACTATTCGAAAAGGGTATCGAACTAACAAGAAGGGAATGGAGGCGAGAAAAGATGCTCTTAAGAGTAATATTCACCTGTTATTTATAAAAGTAATAATTAACTTACAAATAGTTTGGACTATTCTTTCTCCCGCGATTTAAATGAAATTCTAAGACTGAATATGGTATCGTAGTTCAAAAATTTTTAAAGATGAACTCAGTTTTTCTAAATCTCATAGGAAAGGTCGAGTTTCAACTTTCAATGTAAAAAGGATTTATTCTTGATTCTGAAGGGTATGGTTTGGGTTGCATGTTAAATCAAGTTCCAAAGAAAAAAGTTACACAAGCATAATGAATCTAATCTTGACGATTTTTACTTACAATATTAGTCTCCGAATTCATAGACACGACGTGAAAATAAAGGAAATTGCAAGTGTAAAAATGTAAATTGAAGCCTAAGATCCACAAAAACGAAAGTGTTTTTCGAGATAAATATTTTTGTAAGACGGCTATATATGCACATGCGATAGGACGATTATTTAGATCATGACACCTAAATCTTGAACTATCAAAGGTCCATTTTGTTTCTCTCTTACTTTGAATGTTCACGTGTTATGATTTGAATGATTTAAGGTTCAATGTGTCATGATTTAAATGATTGATTCTACCACATATGCATATATGATCATATAAGACCATCTTATTGAAGTTTTTTTTTTTTACTTCCAGAACTCACATTTGATGGGACCATTTATTGAACCAAAATTAAGCAAACGAAAATCCCATTTTTAAACTTGAGATTCCATGTGCCTTAAAATGACAGCCCCCTCCCAATTAATCCAAGGCTGGGGACAAAACTGTGACAAATAGAAGGTTGGTGACAAAACTGTTACAATTAGAAGGTTGGGGACAAAGATGCAATGGAAATGAAAGCTTGGGGATAAATGTATAATTTACCCTAAAATATATAATGGCAACTTTGCATCACAAATGGATAAGCTTCCAGTTTATCACTTTCATAAAGATTGAGTGCTTGTTTGCGAAAGCTGATTATGGAATCAGAATGGCAATTGAGTAAAGCAAAGGCTTCCTGGTCTCGATGGAGGAGGCTAAATCCAAAGAGGAAATTACAGCTACAAATGTATTTAAGTTTCAATTTTCATATTTTCATATT
>CAIGRN010056287.1:0-36001 GCA_903798345.1 Fraxinus anomala
AGGTGGTTTAGTCCATATTACAGAGAAAACTCTGTCAAAATTTTCATAAAAGTGAGTCACAGTTAGAATAGGTCAAAGTTGCCTTGGTGGTAGGTCCGGCACTTAGCTGGTATCTACCATCGGCGCACGACACGTGTCAGATCCATTAGGGTGACTTGTGATGGGTCGTGTCAATTTCTATTTTAGTTATTATCGAATTGTACGCGAAGACTTTATATGAGAAGAGCACGTTGATATTCCGACTCCACATGTTATTCTTCCGTTTCAATTCTCATGTTATTCAGTTTAAATAGCGTATAATTGAAAATCGATAATCCAATTTTATGCAATTATTTCTCCCAAGGTAAACATATTCCTAAGTACGACCAAAAATATCCCTATCCCAATTTGTTTGTATTGTATATGAATAAAAACAAACAAAATAATAAAATATTAAAAAAATCAATTTTTTTTTTTTTTTTGTAAGTTTGATGGAATTTCAAAAGATCAAAATGTTAGTATTTGGCATCTATGCTTAGTCTGTCTATTTGAATAGCTACATTCATATGATGATGTTAGGCAAATCAATCAAAGTAGAAAAATATTTAGAATCTTGCTCTTAGCACTGCAATTTTGACACGAAATTGTATTGCACGATAAATATGTAAAATAAAGTAAGGACAAAAAAATGGACGAAAGTAATTGAGATGGAAAATGGATGGATGACAACATTGTATAAAAGTGAGTAAGCAACCAGTAACTTTTAATTTTTTTGTAAGTAGTAATTAAAGGTAAAAGTTGGCGATTACTCATTTAATTAACTCTCAAGTTTTAACACAGTTGATTGTCACAACTTTTTCGTTTAACCAGACGAATGGAATTGAGATGAATAATTGATGGGTAACGTTGTGTACAAGTGAGTGGAACATTTTAGTTTTGAATAAGCAAAGTGCAAAGAGAAGAAGGAGACAAAAAGAGTGAAGAAAAATGATAGATAAGAGAGAAAATTCTATTTCAACTGACCTTAAACATTGTGCAATATAGAATTCTCTAGAAATTGCATCTAACAAGAATAATGAGCCACATTGTAATTGTAATTTCATAACTAAGCATGTTTATACTTGATATGGTTGTAGAAACTCGAAGTGAAAATTTCTCAAGATTAAATATGTTGAATCACTTGTCTTACTTTGTTTGATTTCATTGGTCTAAAACTCTATCAAATTGAAAGAGAACCTAAGCATGCTTCTACTTAATAAGGTTGTAAAAGCTTACTTGAAGTGAAAAATTTTCAAGATTAAATTACTTGTCTTACTTTATTTGATCTCTTTGGTCTAAAACTCTATCATATTGAAGGAGTTACTTAGCCACAATTCAAGTGCATTTTTCAAGATGATTGAATGCCCCAAAATGTGATATATTTCCTTTTCAAGTTTTCATCATTTTTCCATTTGAATTTTTCATGTTATTCTTACGACGGAGATACTAAAATATAAACTTCCACACTTTCACGTATTTACATTATGGAAATTATAATGTTTGTTTTGGGTTGTGGGATGTTATTCGCAATTCAAAGAATAACTAATCCCCCAACCTTATTTTACTTAGACTGGGTCAATTCACATGGTCGACCCGTCCATTTCCAACATCTCCCCACTTGAACATCAGTCATCAATTAAATCTATTTAGAGATCTAATATGGCATACTTGCAAATGGGTCGTGCGACCCGCGAGTAACTTAGTACATCTAATGCTAAACACCTACTAGGGATATAACAACTCTATAAGAGGAATCACATTTCTCGCCATATCCCAGACTTATTTTTTAAAATCTAGTTTGAGTATTTCTGATCCCTCAATAAATCAAGAAAATATTTGAACTCTATACCATATATTGCATTCACAATTGTGTTCAAAACTTCAATTAGTTAACACAATTGTCCGGCCGATAAATAATCGTTTGATTTCCCGCAAGTATATGGTATCACGAATAAGCAAGAAAATGAAGAGTAAAGTATCGTTTCCACGAGAAGTACGCACTTAAACTAGATTCAATTAATCCTAACCTCAATAGAATAGCAAATTGTTTTTGAATGATTTTATACTAAATTATCTAATTAAACTAATTATTCTAGTAAGCAATTTATCAAGTGTTTGTAAATATAGATTAGTTGATACTAAGATTTTGAATCCCCCTTATTAATCTGTCATAATACAATTCAATAACACGACAATATGAACATATTCTTTTTGATCAATATTCCCAAGTTAATTAAAAGCATCTATCGATGCCAATTAAATCTATCATAATTTGACCTCTCTGTATCTCTATGAAAAATGCGAACATAAAAGCATACATTAAAAATGCTAAAACATCTATAAAAATAATGCAAAACATAACAATATATTTATATCTCCTATCGGACTTTATAATGGTTGTTATAATGTGCTTTCTATCTTATTGTTTCTCTAAAAATCAATAAAATTTACAAACAATCTAATTAGTGATCAAGTAATTGAAAAGTCATTAAATCCTAGAACATTCATACAAAAATAAACACATATTGAACGTCAAATTATCGAATTTATATTTAAATATCATAACAAAAATTCATCTACATCTTAGTAAGTGAAAACCTAGCCTAGAATGTAAAAATTACAAGAAACATGTTTAATTTGAAGAATATAACCCGAATTTTGAGTTGATGAAGTAGAAGAGGATGAATCTTGCTATTGTAGAATTTCTCCAATTGTTTCTCGATGGAATTCCCAATTATTCCTCTTGTTGTTCTCCAAAAATCTTGATTTGAATCTCCAATTCTTGAATCTTGCAATTACCTTTTATTTTCCCAATAGATTGACGGATTGGCCTCTCTTTTCAATAATGGATGATTTTGGGTGTATAATATGTCTTAAACAAATTGTTGTCATACGACCTCTCGGGCTATGATGTTAAATAATTGTTTATTCAGTTGACATCGACCAATGACTGAAATAAAATATCGACACCAAAAATGTAATGACCTAAACCTACAACCTATTTGGGTCATTTGAAGTAGCCTAATTTAATTAGAGCTACTCATGGGCCGACCCCTTATTCCTTCTATGGCTTTCGGTATTTGACCCACTTATTAGTTACCTATTATTTTTGGGCACGATCACTATTTACCCTAAAAATCCTACCTATGCTATATATTGGCTGATTCCGTTGCTTTGTGGTTTGGACCGTTATTTTGCTTAGCCTCTTTCTTTTTGAGAGAAATCGGTTGCTCCATTCTTGATTTTGTGCTTGTTTCTTTGCAGTGTCTCTTTTGTCTTTCTCAACCTTTGTGGTTGCTGTGTGGCTACAATAACCGTCCATCTCTTGTTCCTTTGTGGGCAATACCAAGCAACCGAATTTGGGTGATTGTAGGCATTTTGGATTTGTGACTTTATGGTGTTGATTTCAGTATATATGATATACTGAGCCCGAATCCTTTGGTGATCCACTCTTTTGCTCAACATTTTGGTATCAGATTGGTGGTGTGTGTGAACTTCGACGAGGAATCGATCAAAAATCAACAGGAAGACTAATAGAAAATCTGCCTGATTTTCTTCCATTAAACCCTAACCTGCAATTTCATTTTTCGGCCAATCGGTGGTCGATTGAAGAATCCAATACCAGAGGCAAGTTCTACAGGCTGAGGTGCAGTCGATAGTGGTGCGCATGGTGGTGACGGTCATCGCCGGCGACGATGAGTGGTGATTTCGGCAAGGTACGTGGAGGCATGTCCGTGATCCGTTTGGGAAGTTTTCTTTAGACAGAATTAATTTAACGAGATTTCTAACGTTTTTGTGTTGTTAGTTTCTATTTCAGGCGATATGGTAAAAGCTAGACGATTTAATTTTACCATATCACACGTGTTTGTGATTCAATTTTGCGTTCAATTGGTTGCTACGGTTGTTGGAGACTTTAGGGCAAATAGTGTGGCTCTAAAGTGATAAATTTGCATATCTCGTTATTTACGGATTTAGATAGATCCGTTCTGATAAATTGGCTTATCTCGTTTAATTTCCAGCTCTAGCGCATCATCGTTTGGGGATGACTATATGATTAGGATTACCATTACCTATATAGAAATTAGGAACTACTTGCGTTTAGTTGCTACGTGAGTAAATTGTTTATTTGATAAACTTCAACATATTATCTCGTGATATATTGTGCATGAAACTGTTTGGTTGTCATATCTCTTATTGCACCGTTAAGTTACTAGAATATCTAAACCTTGCTCGTTTGAACATTCCCTTGATCTAAGATCGAGAATATTACGAAACCTTGGAAATCTAAAACGGTGTATATTGTTAGCGACCCTAGGTCTACTTTCTGTGGCTTAGTTGTAATTTTGTATTTTTGATTGATTATTAAAAAATGACAACTTACAATTTTGATTGGGAACTTTTAACTAAAAAAATGTGATTTTTCAATCTGACAACAAAAAATGAGAGGTATTTTGGTTCAACAAAAGGTTTCAAAAACCATTGATGACAATTTTCCTGCTGATTTTTCAAAAGAACAAAAAGAAGAAGTCAATGAGCTTGTTTATACTTCAATTATTTTACACTTGTCTGATGCCACTGGTTCAACAAAAGGTTTCAAAAGCCATTGATGGCAAATTTTCCGCTGATTTTTCAAAAGAACAAAAAGAGGAAGCTGATGAGCTTGTCTATACTTCAATTATTTTACACTTTGCTGATGCCGTTTTGAGAAAAGTGGGTAAACTGAAAACTACTCAAGAATTTTGGAAAAGGTTGGAAGACACATATTTGCTCAAATAAACTCTAAACAAGCTTTACTTACTTGAGCCATTTTTAACTTTAAAATGGATTTTTCAAAAGATATTGATAACAATTTAGACGCGTTTAACAAACTTGTTCAAGATATTTTTAACAGTGAATAGTCAGTGTCTGACACCTATAAGGCTATTATCTTACTGAATTCCATACCTGATACCTATAAGGAAGTTAAAAATGCTATTAAGTATAGTAGAGACACTTTAATGCCTGAAATTGTCATTGACACCTTTAGAAGTAAGGAAATGAAGATTAGATCTGAAAACATGATAAGAAAAGCAGTGAGATCCACATGATGAGAGGTAGAATTCAATATAGGCAAAACAGTCATGATGGTTACCAGAGTAGTGACGAGTCAAGTAGTAACGGAGGTAGAAAAAAGGGCAGGGTAGGTCTAGATCCAAATCTAGGACCAAGGTTAAGATATGCTATGGATGTTGGAGCATGTGGCATTTTATATATGATTACTATAAAGAGAAAGGTAAGCTAAAGGATATGGAGAGGAAGAGGTAAATGTATTGTCTTCTATTTTCGATAGTGGTGATGGTGAGGTTTATAAGATTAGAAGTTCTATTTCTTATCCTGCTGAATTGAATTTAACTGCCAATTCTCGTTTGCATGAGTAGATACTTGATTCTTTTGTATCTTTTCATGTGACATTCATAAAAAGGACCGATTTGAAAATTTTCATGAATCCAATGATGGACATGTTGTGCTGTGTTACAATTCTGCTTATATTGTTGTTGAAATTAGTGATATTACCTTAAAGTTTGAAACTGACTTTGTGTATACTTTAAAAGATGTTAGATACATTCCTGAATTATCTAGAACTTTAATTTCAGTAGGAAGACTTGAGAAAGCTGACTTCAATGGTAAAGTTGGAAATGAAATTTTAAGTTTGCTTAAGGGTGCACTTGTATCACTACTGAGGAAGTGATAAGAGGTTTAGATTCCCCTATCTCTTCTGCTAAGGTACATAATAAACTAGCACATGTGGATATTAAGGAAATTAAACTTTTTAATTAGAAATTTGCGTTTGGAAATTACTGTGTCCGATTTATCTTTCTGTGATCATTGTATGCTTGGCAAGCATCATAGAACTTCATTCTCCACGAGTATTTATAAAACTAAAGGCATGCTTGAATATGTACATGCATTCAGACTTATGGGGTCTCGCTAGCTGTTCCACCTCGAGTGGAAATATGTATTTCTTGTCTATTATTAATGATTACGCTAGAAAAGTGTGGGTTTCTCTTCTAAAGGATAAGTCTAATATTTTTCACAGTTTTAATAATTAGAAAAGACAAGTTGAGAACCAAACTGGTAAAAAGATCAAGTTTTTGAGAACTGATAATGGCCTAGAGTTTTGTAACACTGAAATTGACAATCTGTACAAAGATAATGAGATAATAAGGTATAAAACCGTTACTTACACTCCCCAACAAAATGGGGTAGAACTAAACTTGATAAAGTGTGTTGCATGATGTTAAGTTCTTGTGCCCTAAAGTCCTTTTGGAGAGAAGTTGTTATGATTACTTGTTGTCTAATTAATTTGACTTCATCTGCTGCATTGAATGGTGATACCCCGCATGAAAAATGGTCTGGTAAATTAAGTGATTATTCTATGCTTAGAACTTTTGGTGATGCAGCATTTTCTCACCAGAGTGAGGGAAAGCTTGAACCTAGTGCTAGAAAATATGTTTTTCTAGGTTAAACTGCGGGTGTCAAGGGTAACAGGTTATGGGATAAGAGGAAAAAAAGGGTTTAAGATCATTGTGAGTGGAGATGTTACATTCAATGAGGGTGAAATGCAATGTCTTAAAATTGAATTTGAACCTGTAAGTGAAGAAGAACAAGGTGAAGAGAGAAATCGGTTGAATGTGGAGTTAGGAAAACTTAGCACATTGGTCCCTATTACACAAAGTGAGGTGGAGACTCAGGTTCAGTAACCTGATATGGAGAATAGAGAGGAAGTAGTGATAGAAGAACATCCTGAAAAAGAGAATCCTTTAGCAGATTATAATTTAGCTAGGATAGAAAAAATGACAGTCTAGAGCACCTATAAGATTTGGATACGAGTCTGAGTTAGCTTTTGCTCATGCGAGCTATGAGGAGTTAGCTGATAGGGAGCGAAAAATCTTTGAAGAGTGATTTAAGGCAATGAAAGATGAGATGAATTCCTTAGAAAATAATCATACATAGGAGCTAGTATCTAAACCTAAGAATAAATCTACAGTTGATTGTAAGTGTATATTTAAGGTTAAAGAGGGTACTAACGCATATGAACCCTTAAGATTTAAGGATAGGTTAGTGGCCAAGAGGTATACTCAGAAAGAGGGGGTTGATTATAACGAGATTTTTTCACATCAAAGTACACCACTATTAGGATTATACTTGCATTGGTTGCACATTTTGACTGGAAAGTTGAACAACTTGATGTAAAAACTATTTTTTTACATGGTGAACTTGATGAGCAAATCTTTATGAATCAACAAAAAAATTTTAAAGACAAACTAAAACCTAACCATGTGTGCTTCTTGAAAAGATCTTTATATGGTCTAAAACAATCTCCTAGACAATGGTATAAAAGATTTGATTCTTTTATACTATCCATAGGATTTCAACTGAGTAAGTTTGATCATTGCTTATATTTCTGAAATGATGCTAATAATGCTATGTGTTCTTATTGCTATATGTGGATGATATGCTCTTAATTGGTTCATCACCTAAGTGCATAAGTAATATAAAAACAAATTTGAATAGTGAATTTGACATGAAAGATCTAAAAAACCTAAAAAATCCTAGGTATGGAAATTGAAAGAGATAGATCAAATTCTATTTTGTTTTTGCATCAGTCTTCTTATGTTTCAAAAATGTTGAAAAAACTTGACATGCATGATTGCAAACCTGTTATATTACCTTTAACTAATCATTTTGTATTATCTAAAGACCAGGCTCCCTAAAATACATGAGTAGAATTTCATACTCTAATGTGATTGTATCTGTTATGTATTTGATGGTCTGCACTATAGACCAGATTTAGCTTTTGCTGTTAGTACTCTTAGTAGATACATGTCTAAGAGTATTGAGAAGCCTTAAAATAGATGTTAAGGTACTAAAAGAGGACTAGTAATGTAGGTCTAAAGTTTGGTGTTAATAAAGAAGGTGTGAAATTGAAGGGTTTTGTAGATACAGGCTATGCTTGGGATAGAGATAATAGAAAATCTACCTCTTATGTGTTTATTTTGTTTAACTCTTGTGTTAGTTGGAAATCACAGTTACAACCCATAGTTGCACTATCCACAACAGAATTTGAATACATTGCTACTACTGAAGCTATTAAAGAAGCTTTATGGCTTAGGGGTCTTTTACATGAACTGTGTGTTCTAAATGATTATGTAGTAGTATATTCTGATAGTCAGTCCTCTATACATTTATGCAAGAATCCTGTTTTTCACGAACGCACCAAACACATTGATGTTAGATTACATTTCATTAGAGATATTGTGTCACAAAAAGTTGTAAGACTTGAGAAAATACACACAATATAATCCCTCAGACATGGGTACTAAGGTGTTACCATTGGTGAATTTTAGAAGTTGCAAAGATCTTCTAANGTAAGACTTGAAAAAATATATACACCATATAATCCCTCAGACATGGGCACTAAGGTACTACTAGTGGTAAAATTTAGAAGTTGCAAAGATCTTCTAAACATTGGTGGAGGTAAATAATTTTCAATTTTATCGGTCCTCCTCTTTTGAATTATTACTAATGGGTAATATTTTTTAGTTGCAAGTCCTTTGACACCAAGGTGGAAGTTTGTTAGGCAGATTATTGTCAAATGACATCTCGAGCTATGATGTTAAATCATTGTTTATTCATTCGACATCGACCAATGACTGAAGTGAAATATCGATACCACAAATGTAACGACCTAAACTTACAACATATTTGGGCCATTTGAAATACCTAGTTTAATTAGAGCTACTCATGGCCCAACCTGTTATTCGATGGCTTTTGGTATTTGGCCCACTTATTAGTTACCTGTTATTTTTGGGCCCAATCACTATTTACCCTAAAAGGCCTACCTATATACTATGTATTGGTTGATTCCGTTGCTTTGTGGTTTGGACGTTATTTTGCTTAGCCTCCTTCCTTTTGAGAGAAAAATGGCTACTCCCTTCTTGGATTTGTGCTCATTTCTTTGCAGTGTCTCTCTTATCTCTCTCAGCCTTTGTGGCTAATGTGTGCTTGCAATAACCGTCCATCTCTTGTTCCTTTGTGGGTAACCAAGCAATCGGATTTAGGTGATTGTAGGAGTTTTGGGTTTTTGACTTTGTGGTGTTTATTTCGGTATATATATGATATACTGAGCTTGGAAACCTTTGGTGATCCATACTTTCGCTCAACAATATGTATCTAAGAGGTGTCTCATATTAGCTGCCTGTGTTATGTATTTATAGGGATGAAATTAGGTAAAAACAATCATACAAGAAAGTGATTTCCATGTAGAATTTTGGATTAAAAAAGAAACTAGTCGTGATCCCAGATTGACTGCCAAAACCCCGGCACTCGCCCAGGCTAAGTTTTAAGCCACAATTATACTATCTTTTGAACTTTACATTTTGGTCCCCGGATTCAATTCTTGATTCTTTTAAGTCAATTTCTTTTACGATTTTGGTCTTTTAACTTTTAATTGCATCCAATTGAACCTGTAAAATCTTCAATCTTCATTTTGTGGTCCAAATCAACTAATGGAAAGTTGCAATTTAGTGTCCATAATTTGGATTTCGCCATTTTCTCTATTTTTCTCTTATTTTTTTTTCCAATTCCACTTTTGATCATCAAGTTTCAATTATTAAACAAAATATACAATAAATTAGGCTATATTTCATCGAAAGAACTACAAAATATCACTAGTTTAAGGCTCAAATAAGTATAAATACACTTATCAAACACCCCCAAAGTTAAAAATTTGTTTGTCCTCAAACAAAATCAAAATCTAATTTAGAACAAATACACAAATATACAAAAGTTATGGCTAGTTAACCTACTATTTTTGCCTCAAGATTGTAATCATGATATTGAATCTATAAACAACTTCAAGATCACATTACCAAAATCAATATCCACTTTTTCAATGCAAAACTGATGTGTGTACGTGAAGAATTAAGTAAAACATCATAAATTCACGTGTTTTTTCAATTTTCGACCCTCGATGGTCAAATTTCTCCTTTCCACTCATAAGATTCACACATCCCTAAACTTGTTCTTTTTTAGTATTTTCCAGTGTGTAATCTAAAGTTAAATATTTATACATATCCCCACCCTCTCTAGTTTAGATGGATTTCACTAATTACAAGTCAACACTTAAAAGAATAATGATTTTCCAAATTTTTTGATTGCTTCAACCTCCAATACCCAACTAAGCTAATAATCCCTCATCAAAAGTCAATTTTTTTTCAAACAAGTGTTTTGGGGCTTGCCAAGGCATTTAGTGCGTCTTCTGTTTCATACGCCTACTTATTTTGATTTGCTTTTTTATGTGCGGACTTCTCTCCAGTAAGCTTTCTAAATGGTCCTTATAGCAAGCTTTCGGTCGATAACTCCCAATTCAGATGACTCTAGGGCACCAATTTGAAGTACCATTGTAGGATTAATTAATCGAGTCATAAAGGTCACAAAGAGATGTTTCATAATGAGGTAACTTTTTATGTATAATTGTTTTTGGCATGATTAGTGCAATGCGCCCTCATTAATTACTCATTAAAAAAAAATCGACCTCCAACTTAAAATTTTCACCTAATTTTATCCAATTGATCTTCGACAATCCACACAAGAATTTACACGCATGGAATCTCCATTTATATTTATATTTTTCTAGAACAGTAAAATCATCATCAAATTATGCTAAATTTTGTCTAAGAATGTATAATGTAGTAATATTCTTTTTGTTTAGCATCAAAGTTCTAATATTTCAAGCTATCAAGTATATAAATCAACTCATTACTTCATAATGTCAAACTTGATTCACTTGATAAGTATCAATAAATCTAAGCATATAATCTATTCACGGTTCAGAAATCAACACATAATTTCAAATTTATTCATTAATGCCAATCAGGCTACCTAACCCCCACACAAGTAAGCAAATAAAGAAAATATTTTTGATTTTAAAAAAAAAAAGATTTTTTTTTTTATAGTTTTCTTATATATAATAAAGCAATAAACACACATTTCTTATATATAATAAAGCAATAAACACACAACAACTAAAAATTCAATGATTTTCCACTCTCAAAGTTAAAGTAGATATTGTTCTCAATATTTTAAAGTATAATCTTGCAAACATAAATGGTGGGGAAGAAAAGAAGAAGATACTCCCCTAAGATTTTTATCTGATATTTGAGGTAGCTTGTTGGATCAATTCATTCCAATCTTCTACTTGTTAAGCTACCTCCCGTTTGATATCCATGTACATGTGAAAGATGAAAGAAAACAATAATAAGCCCATGTTTGACCTACATTAAAATTTTTATTTTCATTCTTCTACTCATTTTCAATCACACATTTTTTAATAAAATAATTTTTTCATCACATCAATATCTTTTCCTTCTTTTTCAACCACTATTCCAAAATATATTCTTCCTAAATAATGTGGCTCAAACACATCCTAAAATTCAAAAATTAGTTTAAAAGATAGATTGCGGCGTGTATGATAACCAAATTTTTTAACGCCCCTGAAACCTTGAAAAACATATCATATGCCTTTTCTACTATTTTTTTACCCAAATAAATTATTTTCTTTTTCTAAGCTAAATATAGATATAATGACCCTTTTATTGAAACAAAAAATACCTATAACCAATGAAACCTATCAAACCACATGCAATGCAAATACGTAAAAAATAATAAATAAAAGGGAAAGAAATTGAGTTGTCTTCCAACAAGCACTTAATTTGAAGTTTTTAGCTAAACTTTGTAGAGGTGTTATGGTGGTTCAAAGTGGGCTTCATCAGCAAAACTTTGATCACAATGCTCAGCATTGCCAATCCCTTTTTTTCCATGCTTGAAGAGCCCCCTTCTCATATTTGAGGTTCTCAATTGTTCCACCAACCCCTTTTTATGTTGGCACTTTCAATGCTATTTCATTTCTTCCTCCTTAACCTTTTTTTTTCTATTTTCTTCATGGGATGGTTTCTCGACAGTTGTATAGATTTTGAACTTCTTTTGCTCATCATCCACTCTCAAGGTCAATTTGTCTGCTTCAAAGTCCATGATAGCCCGATTCGTTGATAGGAAAGATCATCACAAGATAAGTAGGGATGCATACATTGTTCTTCTATGTCTAGGACAATGAAGTCTACTGGGAATATGAGCTGTCCACTTTAACGAGCATGTTCTCAACTACTCCTCGAGAGTATTTAACTGATATGTCCTCCAGTCGGAGGAAGATAGTTGTGTCATTTAGCTTTTCCAAACCTAAATTCCTGTAAATAGAAAACGACATTAAATTTATAATTGCTTTGAAATCACATAACCAACTTAAAGTAGAATTACTTCCTATTGAGCAAGGTATTTTGAGATTCCTAGATCTTTTAGTTTAGGAGGTAATTTGTTTTACAGTATCGTATTACTCATTTAGCTTGATCGTCTCAAATTTAGTGAGCTTTCTTTTCTTTAATAAAATCTCCTTAAATTTGTTTGCATAACTTTGTATCTGAGATATGGTTTCAATTAACGGGATGTGGACATGAAGCTTCATAAATACATCGAAGAACTTTGCAAATTGTTCTTCAAGCTTCCTTTTCTATTAACGGGATCTTTGACGCAATGGGATAGGAAGTAAATTCGTTTCAATAGGAACTATTCCCTTACCCTGTGGACCGTCTGAATTTTGATATGGAATTATTTTTCTTGATTATTTAGACCGATCCACGTGTTCCTCATCTGTAGAAGTTACCTTTTTATTTACTACCACCTATATCTTAGCTATGATTTCTGAAAGCTGCACTTCTCTGAGTGTAATAATTGCCTGAATCGTTTATCCTTCAAGTCTTTTTCGAAGCCTTTGAGGAAATGATATATAAGTTGTACATACTCTCTCTAGTAACTAGAGCAAATTTGATTGGTAGCCTATCGACCTCATATTTCACAACATTTATTGTCATTACCTACTGTTTGGGATTTGTCTCAGTGTCACATGGCCATCCTTGGTTATCTCTCTGAAATTGCTCTAGCAATTTGGCCCAATTGATTTTCCAAGTTCTGTATAACAGCCCATTGAATCTAAAATCTTTTCTTACTCTGTTACATAAATTTTGTTGATGTTTCGACTATTTTTGTCAATGCTTCAGTCGATGATGCTGCCATTTTGCTCAATGCTTCTTCCCATGATGGCTTATTTTCTGGCTCTTGAAAACTCGATGGTTTATTCTAATATAGTGCAACTTGAGACAACTGATTATTGTTCCAGGAGAAATTTGAATGATTTTTCCAACCTGGATTGTATATATTGGGATGGGGATTGTTTTGCTGCCACTGATAGTTTTGCATGTAATTCACATCCTCAACTAATTGTACAAATGGACTACCTACATTACAATCCACACTTTCATGATTGTCTCCACAATGGTTGCATCTTTGCCTAGCTGTATGAACTGCATTCGCTGTTTGATTGGTTGTCCAACCATTTACCTTTTTAGTTAGTACAGCTAGTTGTGCTAAAATAGCTATCAATGTGTCAACTTCGTGCATCCCTACAGCTCTCTTTTCACCTAATCTCTCGGTCAGCCATAATGTATTGGTGTATGCTAGATCCTCCATTATCTAATAAACCTGATATGCAGTAGTCTTAGTAATTGACCCATCACAGACAGAGTCAACATTAGCCCTACTAGTCAGATTCAGTCCAATGTAAAAGTACTAGACTTGGAGCTATTTTTGTAAACCATGTTGTGGACATTGCCATAGTAGACATTTGTATCTTTCCCATACCTCGTACTAGCACTTCGAATCAAGTTAAGAGAATGTAGTGATTTCATTCCTCAACCTGGCAATCCTATTTGGTGGGGAAGTATTTGTTCAAGAATTTCTGGATCAGACTATCCCAAGTAGTGATGATGCCATGAGGTGGGAATGTATACAACCATTCTCTAACTGAATCTCTTAAGGTGTAAGGAAAGAGTTTCAGTTGAATATCATAACTGGAAACTCCCGGATATTCAATTAATGCGCACATATCCAAAAATCTTGAGATGTGAGCATTTGAATTTTTAGTGTCTTTCTCGAAGAATTGCAATGCCTGCTGGAACATGTTGATCAAGTCCATCCTTTAATGAAAATTAGCTTGCCTAAATGCTGGATAAGCTATACTGGATCTGATTTCTACCATAGGTGAAACCATGTATTTCCCCAATCGGGTGTTCTGCAATTTCATTAATTCCAATGGCAATTTGATTTTGTATATTTTTCTATCAGTAGATCTGCTTGCTATTTTTGTTGTGCTTCTATCTATTCTTTTCTTCTCAATCTGAATGTTCGATCGATTTTTGGATCAAATTGAGCAAGATCATTGTGCCTCAAACTTTACATACAAAATCCTAAAAAAGAAAGAGAAGAAAAATTGTAATTTTTTTCTAATAAAAGATTAAAGTAATAAACTTCAGATTAAGCTAAATAAATTAAAACTAATTAAATACTATAGTCCCCGAGCAATTTATCAAACGTTTGTAAAAAATATAGATTAGATGAAACTAAGATTTTGAATCCTCTTTATTAATTCGTTTTACTATAATTCTATAACATGACAATAATGAGCATATTCTTATTGATCAATGTTCCAAAATTAATTAAAAGCATTTCTCGTTGTTAATTAAATATGGATTCTCATGGGACCTCCATATAAATCTATGAAACACACGAACATGAAAACGTGCATTAAAAATGCTAGAACATCTGTATCATGCAACGTATAGCAGTATATCTCTATTCTCTATCGGACATTACAATGATTGTTATAGTGTGCTTTTTATCATATTGTTTCTCTTGAAATTAATAAAATTCACAAACAATCCAATTAGTGGCGAAGTAATTGAAAAGTCATTAAATCTCTTAACAATCATACAGGAATAAACACATATTGAACGTCAAATTATCGAATTTATATTAAAACATCATAATAAAGGGTCATCTACATCTTAATAAATAAGAACCTAGCCTATCATATAAAAATTACAAGAAAATGTGTTTAGTTGGAAGAACATAACCCAGATTTTGAGTTGATAAAGTAGAAGATGATGAATCTTGATGTTGTTGAATTCTCTAATTGCTTCTCGATGGAATCCCCAATTATTCGTCATGTTACCCAAAAATCTTGATATGAATCTCCAATCTTGATGGATTGGCATCTCTTTTCTGATAAAGGATGATTTTTGGTGTATAATATGTATAAGAGATGTGTCTCATATTGGCTACCCATGTTATATATTTATATGGGTGAAATTAGGTCAAAATCGTGCAAGAAAATGGTTTCTATATAGAATTTTGGATGAAAAAGAAATTGGCCGCGATCCCAGATTGACCACCAAAACCCAGGCAGTCACACGGCTTTATAACAGGGTAGTCACCTAGTTATACCATCTTTCAAACTTTGCGTTTTGGTCCTCGAATTCGATTCTTGATTCTTTTAATTTATTTTTCTCTTGCAATTTCGATCATTTAACTTCTAATTGCATCCAATTGAACTAGTAAAATTTTCAATCTTCATTTTGTGGTCCGAATCAACTATTGGAATGTTGCAATTTAGTGTACATACTTTGGATTTCGCCATTTTTCTCTCTTTTTCTCTTATAGAATCCAATTCCACTTCTGATCATCAAGTTTCACCTATTAAACAAAATATACAAAAAATTAGAATATATTTCATAAAAAAACTACGAAATGTAACTATTTTAAGGCCCGAATGGTAATATTCTAAAGTAGAAATGCTATAATAAAGTCTTGAGAAACAGACAAAAAAATAAAAAAATGAGGTTATAAATATACCTATGGGACTCACACAATGAAGAAGTAGGGGTTCATTCTTTTATTTTCAATTGGTCATCAAAGCACATGTGGTATGGTTTACGTGCTACGGTGTCTTCTCCCTTTTCTTATGCGTTTCTCTTGTTATATAAATTAAATACATCGTATAAATCTTATTTCAAGCATTCTTCAATACTTTACATGAATCTTATTTCATGTAAGCGAGTCAATCCTTACCTAAAACAGGTCTTGTGGACAGCGGAATCCACTTTGATTGCTTACAGTAATCTCATCTTTATTCTTTATCAAGGCGACTCGATCATGTACACAATATGATCACTTTATCTCATCTCAACATATTTCAAAATGTCTGAGGCGATTGCTCTTGTAAGCGAGTCAATCCTTACCTATTCGACATATTTTCTATATGTGCATTCAAACTACTCACAAGTAATTATAATAAAGAAAGAATGAAAAAAGACCTGTTTATTGATGGACATTTAAGATTTTACAAAGGACATTACTAAATTCTACACAATCCTAAAGATTTAACATGTTTCACAAATATATCTCTAGGTATCAATTTAGTAAGCAAACCAGCTATATATGTGTAGAAATGTATAGTGAAATCACTTCTTTCTTTTCTATGATGTCATATAAAATTATATTTTATATCAATGTGTTTAGTTCTGCTGTGATACTAGGGATCCTTTGTATATATGATAGCGGCTTAACTATCATAATAAATTAATGTAGGCCCCACATCATTGTTAGAAATTCTTAGATGCTGAAAGAATCTCCTGCAGTCTGTGAGCAGTCAGTGACCCATACGTGGGTCCTCCATCACATGGTTAATACCCTTGAGAGCATTTTATTCCTCCTGCACATACCAAATTTTATGATGCCAGGTATAGTTATCGTCACTCAATTGTCACCCTTATTAAGGTCATCAATGATATTTTTCGAAGCCATGGCTATCAAAGTTTTAGAGACAATCAATTAAATGTCATGAAATTCATGTAATCATGCAAATTAAGATTTATGATAATTTAACATTACGCATAGAGTTGAAAATTCATTAATTTTCCAATAATCGTCCATTATCATATGTTTCATTATCTCAAAAATTAATTTCACAAAACGTAAAATTTTAAATTCTAGTTGAGAGATACATGATCTCTACCAACTTGAGAACTCCCACTAACTTAAATAATTAAGCATGTATAATGTAAATAAAACATTTTGATCATATGTAATAAAATGTAATACATAAATTAATCAAAAGATATTAAGTGAAAAACTATAAGTTCTAGCTGAAAGTAACACGATCTCTACAAGCTTAAGAACTTCCACGAACATAAATAATTAAGGATGTATAATGTAAATAAAACATTTTGATCATATGTAATAAAAATGCAATACATATACTAATCAAAAGATATTAGTGCAAAACTATAAGTTCTAGCTGAAAGTAACACGATTTCTACCAGCTTAAGAAATTCCACTAACTTAAATAATTAAGCATGTATAATGTAAATAAAACATTTTGATCATTTGTAATAAAAATGCATTACATATATTAATCAAAAGATATTAGTGCAAAACTATGAGTTCTAGCTGAGAGTAACACGTGTACACTACATGTGATGCTTCCTTGGTCTCGATTTTTTTTTTTCGTCAGGTCCGTTCCACTAAATTTGACATTTTGAGTTAGTCTCTGCAGTCAAAATTAAAAAATAATATACACATTGTAGCGCATGGTACACCAATATAATGGACAGGCAAGGAGTGAGTGAGGATAAAAAAGTTACTATTCATCATCTTCCTAAAAACTTCAGATTTTTAGATTTTTTTTTTTTTTTTTTGAAACTCGACTTAAATTTTGAAAGGCTCTAACTTTGAACTTTAAGTCCAAATTACGAGTTCTTTATAAAGTTGAAAATCTTGTGTGAAGACATTTCTAACTGTACTCATTTTACTTTCGGAAAATGAAAGAAAAGAAAATAGTAAATATTTAATTTTTTTGCATTTTTAACTAGAGTTTCACTTTTCTCCAAAAATAGAAAATCAAAAATTCCAAAAAAAATTACAGATATGATCTAAATCATTACGGAACATGCTATAAAAATTTCATGAATTTATGTTGCATATTTCAGACACGCTATTAATGATGCTTAACGTTTTATCATAAAAGGCATACAAGCATTATATCACTTCAGTAAGATAATATGCAAGGAAACAGCATTTGAAGGCTCCGATACTAATGTAATTTCATACCTAAGCATGTTTCTACTTGACAAGATTGTACAAACTTTTTTGAAGTGAAAAATTTCCAAGATTAAATATGTTAAATCACTGACCTTACTTTGCTTGATCTCATTGGTCTAAAACTCCATCAAATTGAAAGAGTTCCTTAGTCACAACCCAAGTACCTTTTTCAAGATGATTGAATGCCGTCCATATGAATTTTTCATATTTTTCTTCTGAGAGAGATACGAAAATGTAAACTTCCACACTTTCACGTATTTACATTTTGGAAGTTATAATATTGGTTATAGGTTATGGAAAGTTATTCACAATTCAAAGAATAACAACCCACTTTATTGTACTTGGGCCGGGTCAACCTACATGAGCGACCACCAATTTCCAACGGTAACAATCCAACAAAGGCGCATTGTATAATCAAAGTCCCAAGAACCAGCAACGTAAACACTTGAATATTGGAAACTACACCTCAATCTTTTATGTTGTATCACATTGAGTTCCAACAAAATGATACAAGAGAAGAAGGGAATTTTCTAGCAACTATGTCTTAGGACCCCTGAATAAGAGCATTAAACTTATAAAGTTCATTTAAAAATATACTTACTGATAAGTAATATATTGTAAAATAATTTATTTTTATTGGTCAAAGTTACAAATAAACTGTTAAGAAATATATGGTTATTTTGTTTTATTGTTTATTAAGGGTATAATAGCTTTTTCAATTTCCTTTGTTTAGCCTATATATAGATATATATAGTCTATTTGTATTTATGTTAAATAACCCTTTTTGTTGTTGTTGTTATTGTATTCAATGCAATTGTGTAGAATTAATGAAACTCTAGCCTCCTCTTATTTTTCTTTATTTCTTTGAATTGTTTAACATGGTATTAGAGATAAGTTTTTTGGAACGAGGCTTAATCTCAAACAGAGCTTTCGCGGATTCAACTGAAAGATGTGGGGGGGAAAAGAGACGATTTCGAGAGGGTTTTCATTCAGTTTCTGCAATCTGGTATTTCATTTTTCTTTCTTTTGCGATCTGATTTTCTGATATCTTACTATCTAAAAGTGACGAATCATCTATTGATTATTCACAATCTTCATATGATTCTTGACATACTCGAATAACGTTATATTAGCGACCCTTGACAGAGCAACATCAAATATCACCAAAATATAACCGTCCTTATATAAGGCACTATGATGACGTTAACTCGAAGGACCAATTCTACTATTGAACATTAGAGATTAATACTGACACTCAGATAGTAATCCACGTCAAATCTCTCCAGCGAGTCTCTAATATTTTGTTCTATAACAAGATTCACGTGAACATTTAAGTGTCACCACACTTTAGTTTGTGAGATCAGTTACTTATTTCGCAAGTAAAAAATGTCACACATCATCTGCCCGTAATAACAATATCAGTATCTCATTATTACTTACGATTATGAACGATTTAAAATTATGTAATTTGTATCTCACAATCATAACTTCTTATGATTAACAAATTATCAAAACTTGAATCTCCGAAATTAATATTTAATTTATTAGAATATTAAATCATAGATCTTTCCACAAATAAAATGCATCAATCATATTAAGTCATTTCTTTTCATTATCTTTTTAATGAGATGATATCGTCTTAATACATGTTTGGATCATTAATGAGGCCTTAATTATTTCATTTACAAGATGACTCCATTATTATCACAATGTAGAAGCATGTAATGAACAATGTTAGGAATTACTCCAAGTTCATTAATGAACTTCTTGATCCAAACCACAACCTTTGTTGCTACTAAAGCAAGTGTATAAATCTTATGCTATTGAATCAAAGGGTTGTTTCCTATTTGGAACATTTCCAACACACAGTTTAAGAGTAAACCAATATCCTGATTGAGATTTGCTATCATTCTAATCTGACTAGAAATTAGTATCACTGTATCCATGAACTAAGGTTCATTTTCTCCATATAAAATCTTCTCAAGATTTTATCTAGGTAAATTAGGATGAGTTAAGCAATCTTCTAGATCTATTTTTATAGATCAAGTAGCTTTTACCATATCTTTCATGGAGATATTATTTAACAACCACAATTTCAACGATTGAAATATAAGGATGTCATTTCCTATTAATATGTTATCTACATATAATATTAGGAATATGACAATGCTCCCACCATCTTCTTGTAAACACACGGATTGTCTTCATTTTTTATAAAATCAAACATTTTGATTTTCTCATCAAATCGAAGATTTCATCTCCAAAAGGCTTGCTTCAAATATATAGATTGATAAAGCATGCATACCTTATAAGCAAATTTGGATTTAAAACATTCGAGTTGTGTCATGTACAATTCCCCTTGCAAGTTCCTATTAAGGAATGCATTTTTGACATTCATTTGCCATAACTCATAGTCATGGTATGCAACTATTGAAAGCAAAATTCAAATGAACTTTAGCATGGCTGCATGCTATAATGTTCCATCAAAACCAACACCTTGTCTTTGTTTATAACATTTTGCTATTATCGTTGCTTTGAATGTATGTTTGTTTCCATCCATGTCAACCTTTCGTGTAAACTCATTTACAATCTATGGGTTCTATCTCATAAACTTTGTTTACATATATCGAGTTCATCTCAGATTCCATGGTCTCTTGCTATCTTTTTGAGTCAACACTTGAATTTGTTTCAGCGTAGCTAGTAGGTTTATCATCATCGATTAGCAATGATTGATTATTAATCATGGATTCGTATCTTCAGGAGGTCAAATGATCCTACAAGATTTATATGGAGTTTGACATATCCTCAGAAGTCTCTACTTCCTGATCAAGAGTATGTCCATCAGATAGTGTGAGATCAAGCTTAGGTTCATCTACTTGGTTAACTTTATCTGTGGATTCTTGCACTCCTTCAAGTTCTATTTTACTCACACGGTCCTTTCCTATAATAAAATCTTTCTCTAGGAAGATGATATGTCTTGAGATGAAGACTTTCTTTTCAATTAGATTATAGAATTGATATCCAAATATCTCATTTGGATATCCCACAAATATTTATTTATCTGATTTAGACTCAAGTTTATCCGATTCAGTGTGCTTCACATCCCCAAACTTTCATACGAAATAAGTTGGGCATTTTGCCTTTCCATAACTCATATGGAGTTTTGTCAACTGATTTATATAGGACAAGATTTAGTATGTAGCAGGCAACAATTAGTGCATAACCCCAAAACGATTTTGGAAGGTTTGCACGACTCATTATTGATCGCACCATATCTAATAGTGTACGATTCCTCCTTTCAGATACACCGTTGTGCTGTGGTGTATGAGAAGGAGTCTACTGTGAGAGAATCTCATTCCCTTTAAATAATCTAAATTTCATCCTTTAGATATCCTCCACCTCGATTTGATCTTAGTGTGAGAATACCTTTACCTATCTGTTTCTCTACTTCTAACTTGAATCCATTTAACTTTTCAAGAGCTTCATACTTAAATCTCATCAAGTATATACGACCATTTCTGAAATAGTAATCGGTCAATGTGATGAGATAAGAGAAACCTCATCTAGCAGCAACGACATTGGTCGAAATACATCACTATGTATCAATCCCAGTAATTATCCAAATCTTTCTCCTTTTTCAAGTGAAAGAAGATTTGGTCATTGTGCCTAACATGGATGATTCGCATTTCTCAAATAATTCAAAATTAGTAGGCCCCAAATATACATTTCTATGTAATTTTGGAATTGCATTTTTATTTGTGTAACCAAGACTCTAATGCAAGATATATGTGTTATTTAGATTATCATTTCTATGCTTTTCAATTTCTATACTCATTATAAAATACTCTGTATTTTGAATATAAATGTCATTTTGTAATTTACCACAACTATTAAGATCTTATCAAGATAAAAAAAAGAACAACAATTGTCCTTAACATTAAAATAATTCATGTCCAAACATAAAAGGTAAATAATGTTCTTGGTAATGGTGAGTACAGAATAATATTTTTCTAATTCTAATACTAAGCCTAAAGATAATGGCAAAAAGTATGCTTCCACAAGTAATGTTGCAACCTTCGCCATTTTCACGTGTAGGTAAACTTCTCCCTTTTGCAATGATCTACTTCTATTTAGTTTCTTTATATTTGTACAAATATGAGATCCATATCCAGTATTTAATACCCAAGAAGTACATGAAGTAGACATAAACCTTGCAATTTCTCTTCCAATGACCTATCATTCCAAAATGATAACAAGGTCATTTGATTGGTAGTGTCATTCTTCACTTTGACTGTCTTAGCCATCTTGGATGCTTTCCCAAAGCATCATTTAGACATCCTCTTAGTATTGTTAGAGGAATCAATGGTTAAGACTTGCCCACTACAAACTTTGATGATGGACTCAACTTAAGCATGTTCAATAACTCACTGAATGTGCACTTGAACTTATTCATGTTAAATTCATAATAAAATGTTAATAGCTTTCTTGCGGATATTGTAGAACCAAGTCAATACTAGTTCATGGTCCATGCTTGAACCCAATTGAGATAACTTCTCAATATCAATCAACTTTTAGTACATGAGCACTAACTGAAGATCTCTCTATCATTTTGCACCGGCATAGTTGCTTGGAAGTCTCATATCTTTCCAACTCATGATTGTTCATCATTCAACATTTCAATTTCTTGAGATGAAAAATCATTATGTTAGCATTTATACTCTAGTGTTGCTTTTTTTAACTCAAGTGGCATAGTCGCAAGCATCACATAAGTTGCAGTACTATCATCATCGCCATATTTATTATAGCAACCATCTCTTCCTTAATCGAGTTATCAACAAGTGTCTTTGGAAAGGACTACTCGAGGACATAACCAATTTTCTCATGTTTGAGAACAATTCTCAGATTCCGGTGCGAATCAAGAAGATTTGGCTTGATTGTAGACATCCATTATACATTTCAAATACATATGGTTACTCATGATTCAATAAATATAAATGACTAAAAGTAAAAGAATAGTATATAAAATGCGTCAATTAATTAACATGATCTTTTATTAAATTAATCATGCTCTCATTGTTTAACTCAAATTTATGACACTCTTACATAAATTTATGAAATCTATAATTGACTCCCAATGGGTTGGGATCCTATTTGTTATATTAAAACATTGAATGTACTAAACGAGTCTTAATAAAATATTTGAGTAGATACTATTATCAATTGTATCTTCATACAACTCTCAAATCATTAAACTCACAATTATTTTTCTTCGTACATCTTATGTATTAACTTAACATGCATCTAGAATTTATCTCCTTGAGTGTACTCAACAAAAGATAAATTTTAGTTAAGTCAAACATATCATTCAAAAATATCTAATATTTCATAGTGGCAAACATGTCCATAATAAACAAATCGTAAGTGTACTCAACAAGTTGAAATCGATTGATGACTCTAATTTTTCACTATAATGATGGAAGACGAATAATAAATTAACTTAATTTTTAGCGAGGGATTTATCATGCAAATATCTCATCGTAATAATTATATATATTTTTTCATACATCTAAAATGTAAATAAACATACATATAATAATGTTGACGATTATGAATTTATTCTATCTAGTCTTTTCGAGCCGTAAGATATGCTAGTTGGTCAATTCCTAGGGATATTACACTGATTCATACAATGCTCTATCTCTATGATCTCCTCCTATTCTTATGTACATATATGTTTCAAGTTTCTAACAATTATGGTCCTCTAAACTAATTTAAACAAATGGATCGGAATAATTAAATAGTTAATTAATCAAATTAATTAATTGATTTAATTAATAGGTTTATTTAATTAAAATCGAATTTTAAGTAAATACCGAATTGGAGTCCAACTTCAATTCCACAATTATAGGAAGCAAATTTTGCTTTTCAAAAAGCTTGTAAAATAGGTACATGATCTTGTTGGCAAATAATTTTATTATCGTGAATTGATTTGAGCAGAATTACAACTTACAAAATTGAACGATATAAAATGTTAATGATCGAGATAAGAGTTCGACTATTTCTCCTAAAAATAATAATATCCCGCACTAGTGCTGACTGTATTCCGGTACTCGTCTATCATGATACACAACCTCGACTTGTAATAATAACACTCCAAATTACAAGATCTAGCGAATCTACTCATATTTTGATCTCTCTAAAAAATTGGATGACTAAAATGTACGAAAATTACTTTCGAGATCGAATTGCAAAATATGGAATAATGCAGAGATGAAGGAATAAATTTGGAAGAAGAAGGGAATCAGAATTGATTTTGGAATGAATGAAAATCGGGGTATAGGGATTTTTATATAGAAGTTGAAAAGTTGTGTTCAAAAGACACAACAGTCGAAAAGTTATATTCGATAGACACAACCCGTTTGAACAGGTAGTTTAACTGTCACCGCCATCTTCTAGATGAAACCACGTGTCACGCACAGAAAATTCGGGAAAAATAAATAATATAAATAAATATATTATTATTATTTTAAATAATAATAAAATAATATAATTCAAATATTATTTTACCAAAAAAATATATCAACTTAGCCCAAATCTAAACCCGTGCCATGTCTGCCGGCATGTAGACGGCTCGCGCATGAGCTTTGACTCAACCTACTAGTATATATGTTATCTTCCCTTCAAAAACAATTGGTACATTTTGGGGTTCAAACTCAAGTCCCAAACTTGAGCAATATAAAGTAATTTCTACTCTTCTAGCTTTCCTACGTGAGATTGGCAGTTTCCAATTTCTCACCAAATTTTTTCCCAATTTTTTTTAATTTCAAGTGGTCATCTTTTGACCTAAATTTCTCATTCACCCTAAATTAGTTTTAAGAAAATAAATACATTGCATTAATCTAATCATGAAGTAAAACATACTCAGCCAAAGAAATTTTTTATCTAACTAATGGTACCCACTAAAATAATTGATCAAATCAACTAATAAAACCAATATTTTTTTCAACAGATCTCTTGAGAGGTTAAGCCAATTAAAATTGGTATTATAATTTTGGCCCAAAAACCAAGAAAAAAAATGGAATAATGATAGCTTTGAATGAAACATATATACAAGACATTGAACATCCATTGCTTTTGGGTTGGAGAAGTTACGTAGCAAAAAAACATGCGTTGGATATTATAGAATATTAAGGAGGCAAAAGTGTTGTCCTACGTACAAGACAACAATCATTCGTGTTGCCCACTTCAAACTAAAATGGTGAATACTAGGTACATCTATCGTTTTAGAAACGGTAACATCTGAATTTATCCACTTTTTCGAACAACAATAATCATATAATTTTAGAGGGTCGGACGAGACGATAAAAGCACGAGTCATGCAATAAAAGACGTAAAATCGAAATGCTTAATTCAAATGTTATATATTTACGTAAATTTTCACGTAAAATAAAAATGAAACAAATAAAGGTTTGTATTAATCTTCTTATTAAGGTTGATATTTAAAAATGGATATTCGAGTCTTAGTCCCTATTTAGTTTCTTAGTAACTAGTTTTGATAAAAATTGATGGAATGTGTGGTTGAAAAGTGGGGAAATGCGCGGTTAAAATTAATTACTAACTTTCACTTAAATTTTAATCAATTTTTCTAATTGAACCAAACGGTGGTTTAATGTAGTATCATAATTTACTCAAACTTGCAAATGATCTATATAAAGCTCAAAGAACAATTGAATTTTAATATCTATATTTCCAAGCGAGCCACTATTTTACAGGGGCATCTTAAGGATAAATTCCAAGATTAGATAAATATACAATATATGAGAATTTATACTACTCGATCCATCTTTTAAAATGAAACTTGATTTCTTAGCAAACACGAAAGACCCTTTTGTTTTTGTCTAAGATTGTCCGAATTCATCACATCGAAGCAAGAGGGTGGGGTGAGTGAAGGAGGAAGGAAAGGAGGGGTGGTGGTTGTGCTTGCCGTGCTACATGAAAATGGAATATTTCTAAGCTTTTAAGCATAAAGGGTAGTCTTTTATTCATGGATAATGAGACTATTTTTACAAAAATTGGACAATATAATTTAAATAAAATTTTAATTTATTTTTTTATTGACTTGGTCGAGATCATATTACCAAATATACCCCTAATGATTCATATTCAAGTGTCAACAAAACTTTACTTCTAAAAAAAGGATAAATAACTTGCTAATCATTAATTAGGATTAACTTGTAAAGAAATTCATTTCCCCTCTATCAACAACACATGAACAATAATCAAAAAAACCCGAATGTATCATTATTTTAGGCAAAAATAATTATAATCCAGTGAATGAATGTATAATGAAGTGTCCAAGGTTTGGTATAAACGTATAGGGATTATCACCAATCGAAATATTACAGAAGAATAATGATTCTCTTTGTGTTTACGAAATGAATTTTAATGGTGTTTGTTACTAATGATCATCTTCTAAAAGGTGAGGTTAATCCGTTATACGAACCGATTGGATTGGTCGCAAACTCTAAGGATCAGCCCAAAATCCATTCCGACTATGTGTGAAAAAATCAGATCGAGAGCTCAGCCACAAAATCGAGTGAACTGAAACTAATTTTATCGTTTCATTATTCTAAACAGTATTCTAAAAAATGTAAAATATAATTAGACGACAAAATTAAGGTTCAAGCTTTTATGAGCATAAGTTGGCCTAGATGTAAAAAAGCGTAAAGAATAATTAGGTGACATGTCAAAAGTTGCACGTCTGGATGATACTTAAATTAGTTTATAAGAACTGTTTTTTTATTAGAAAAAAATAAAGGAGAATATCCCATTTTACATATGTTAAACTTACTCGTCTCAAGATTGGACATGAATTTTTATATTTTGCCTTTAATATTAATGAAGAATATATGTGATGTGTAGATCTAGAGAAATCTTTTTATCTTTAAATAAAGTATTGAAAAGGATATCAGTGTCTTTTGGTGTGTGGAGTCATTCCACTAGAATGAATATTGGTACTCAAAAAGAAATCGAAAGCTAAAAGAATATGCTTTCCGATGTTTGGTGTTTCAATAAAATATTTTGCCAGATAGAAATCGATTTTATCATATCATCTTAAGAGGAATTCCAAAGTATTTATTATAAAGTAACAAGGCAGATAATTCACGAATAATACGAAATACAATTCGCTCATTACATTTTATTGACATTTACAATGACCTATTTTTCTCGACTGGTAACTCTACAGAACCAGTCTTCTATCAAAAGAAGCCATTTTTCAGGTCACCCATTTGCAATGCGGGCAAATTACAATAACCATTTTGAGTAGAATTTACCCTTTAAATTAGCTTGTAATTGAAGGGTAAGTGCTTACAAATCAGTAAGATAGATTTTTCACGATTCGTGACCAATATGAGATACAGTTATATCGTTGTATAAAAAATCATGTATATTAAAGTCGCAGAGTCTATAAAAAATGTGTAGTGTTGGAAGTGATACAAACGTGATTTCGGATCGAAGAGAGAGAGAGAGAGAGAGAGAGAGAGAGAGAGAGAATTTAATTGATTGCCAGCAACAACAAAACAAAGGAATATGATGTGACCCACCGCCCCCATTAAATTTATTTTCAAAGACTAACGTGGTCTTTTTATCCCAACAACTACGTCCAATTATTTCACATTCCGTCCTTAATGAACCTCACAACACGATAGTAAAATGGGAAAATTGCATTTCTAGTCCCCAGTCTATTGATTATATTGTTGTTTTGTCCTTTTAACTTATTTTTGATGCCACTGCCCTCAACATAATAGTTTTATTGCGTCCAGCACCACACTTCCGGTCTTCCATACAAAATGAAAGGATGAAAATTCGTCAATTCGACAGGACATGGGGTTATGCAAGGACAGTAAAGGAGGTCAAGGCAATCGCAACTAGGGGTCGGGTTTTGTGACTTTTTTTTCAATTTTTAGATATAGTAACTAAAGTGGATTATAATCATCTTTTCAATAAAGTAATCACATTTTTAATGTCAATGGCATAATCCGTCCATTATCAACACTAAAAAAGGGATTGGTTGGAGAATCCAGTGCCAAAAAAATAAGTTGAGGATGAAATTGCAACAAAATTTATAGATTGATGACTAATTGCGTAATTTTCCCTGTGAAAAATGGTAGTAAAGTCTGAACAATCTTTCTCATAAGTATTTACACAATTTATCTTTTAAAAAACTATTAATTTTATAAAGAAAAGTTGTATGTAAAAAAAATTTAGGAATAATATTAAAAAATGAAAAAGTGAAGCTAGCTACTGCTCGAGGATCGTCTATTCAGAGCATCTAGATCTTGCAGCTCACAGAAGCTTCTCTTTACAGCCCCCCTCTCTCCTTCTCTCTCTAAATCTTGATTACAGAGATGAATAGCCTGAAAGAAAGGAACATAAGAGAACTTACCAAGAAAACAGCGCAATGAGGACTCATATTTTTAGCATTTTCTTGATCCTATCATTGGCTACATCTTCCAGGCTTGAATTTGCAATAGGTAAGGAGCCCAGAATTCAAGATTCACTTGGTGATAACAGGAGAATTCTGCATCAGCCATTGTTTCCAGCTAGTTCAGCACCACCACCTCCTCAATCTGAAATCTTGCCACCACCATCGCCGCCTCCACCACCGCCATCACTGCCAGCCACACCGGACCAAGACCAGCCTTTCTTCCACGAAACTGGGCCGACGCCAGATCAGGTCCAGCAGTCTCCTCCCGCGCCAGCCAATGGCATACCTGTGGCAAATCCAGTTACCAATCAGCAGCAGCAGGCAGCAACTAAGCCAATCAAGAAAGTGGCAATTGCAATATCAGTTGGAACTGTCGCATTAGGAATGTTGTCAGCTTTAGCGTTCTATTTGTACAAGCACAGAGTGAGACACTCTGATGAGTCCCAAAAACTTGTTGGTAGCAATTCACAAAGGACTAATGAAGAATCAAGAATTCCACCATCCACCTTTTTGTACATTGGGACTGTGGAGCCATCCACCAGAGGTACAGTAGTGAGTACTGATAGCAATGGTGTCAATGGTTCACCTTATAGAAAATTGAATTCGGGAAAAATATCGGATCGATATAGGCCAAGCCCCGACCTTCAGCCGCTGCCACCACTTACCAAACCCCCACTGCCTCCTAGCATAAATTCACCGCCCCCCATGTCATCCTCGGACGATGAGAGCCATGAAACAAATTTTTACACTCCGCAAGGGTCATCTATGAGCAATGAGTCCCCAAGTTCACGTCATTTCTACTCAAGCAACAATACTGGCCAGATGAACCAGGCCAAGCCGGATAGTCGAGTTGCTTCTTCTGTCCCCCATTCCAAGAGAACTTCACCGAAATCTCGCCTTTCTGCCTCGTCTCCTGATAGTAAATATCCAATCATACCACCAATCAAACAATCGTCAATGCCTTCTCCTCCAGCACCAACTGCAACTAGTCCTTTAGGGCCACTGCAGGCTAGTAAACCAGCACTGCCTAATATTCCTAAACGGGCCAAATTTTCAGCGCCACCTCCACCACCAAATATGGCACGGCTTCAATCAATGAATGATGAAGAGCAGCAAGCATCTAAGTTCACAATGCCACCTCCACCTCCACCTCCACCGCCGCCTTTGCCGACACCAAGAAAATTGGGGACTGTGGAAACAAACATACCACCTGTTTCTAAACCACAAGTTAGACCACAATCAAAAAGTTCTAGCCCAAAGCCAAGCCCAGGAACTGAAAGGAGAAGCACAGTTAAAGAAGATAATAAAGGTGTAAGTACGTCGAGGAAATTTGATGATGATGATGATAAGGATGGATCAAAACCCAAGTTGAAGCCTTTGCATTGGGACAAAGTAAGAGCAACCTCAGACCGAGCCACAGTTTGGGACCGAATAAAGTCAAGCTCCTTCCAGTAAGTAAAATGCTATACATTCTTTAGTAATGATGGTGTCCAAATTTTTATTAAGTAATTCTTATCTTGCAGGTTAAATGAGGATGCCATGGAGTCACTTTTTGGATGCAATTCTGCAAATTCAGTAACTAAAGAATCAACTAGGAAGTCAGTCCTTCCTCCTTTAGAACAGGAGAACAGAGTACTAGATCCAAAGAAGTCACAGAACATTGCTATAATGTTACGAGCATTGAATGTCACAAGAGACGAGGTTGTTGAATCACTTTTAGATGGTATGTAAACCTTCTCATCATTTCCTGCAAGTGAAAAGTGAATTCAAGTTATTCTACAATTTCAGTAGAAACTAGTCTGATTTGTTTTCTCTATACAAAGGCATATGCATAGGCGATAAATTTTATAGACAGTTAATTAGGAATTGAGGGACAAAATTATGAATAATATCCATTTGATCAAGTACTAAATAAAAGCCTATTCACAAAAGGGAAACGGGTTGATGCATGCAAAATTTATATTCTATGATCTTCTACTTGGCGCAGAACAGTCTGCTTCATGCCTGGCCTCTCGACTTTTTACTTGAGAGTTCTTGATGTAGTACATAATCATGATTAGTAGTTTCCTACTACAATTGTGATTTATCTTTTCTACAAGTGGAGGGAATTGATGTAGTATATAATCATGATTAGTAGTTTTCTACTACAATTGTGATTTATTTTTTCTAGTTGTGTTTATCTTTTCTAATAGCCTTATCTTTTTATTCTTATTTCTTGTTTAGAATAAGATTTCTTTTATTTATTGATTAGAATAGGATTTTTAATTAGATTAGGATTTTATTAGTTTCCTTTTATTAATAAGATTAGGGAATAATTTTTTCTATAAATATAAAGGCATTGTATACTTTTCAATACAATGAATCATGTATCAATACAAAGATTCTTATTACAAGAATTTCATAAAAGCTTCCGCACCAGTTCTCCAATATAATTTATGGCTATGATATTATCTCTTTCCTTGCCCACCCAAAAGAAATCCCCCAAGGCTTAATTCTTTGGAGGAAGGTTCTTCATTACAGATTAGCTGGCAAATTATACAAAGTGATAGGCAAATATTTCATCAATCAGCAAATTAAGATTACAGAAACAAACTAGTATACTCTGCCCCCCTTAAAATTTACAGTGAGGTTGTGAAGTCAGAACAATAAAATAATCTGACACTGCAAGTGCAAGTCAAAAGGCAGCTGATAGTTTTCTAATTCAAGTTAGTGGTTTAAAATAATTATAAATAATGGTTCAAAAATGACAGAGAAGGCTCCTGTGCATGAATGAGGGTGGGTTTGATTCTATTCCATTTTTGTTCGGAGGCAATCGAGGATAACAGCAGAGTTTGGGCATATATTTGTATGATACCCAAACATAGATTGCATACCGCATATACTGGTAAAACTTTGCGTCTTGATTGTGAAATATAACTAGCTCTTGAAATCAACTTTAGAAGCATACTTCATCCTCTTGCACACCTAGTTCAACAAATGAGTCAAGTGATAGCCATGATATTTGCCACTTCAGCATACTCAGATGTGTAATGTATAATAGACATGCATGTGATTCCACCTATGGTATGATTTGTAGGAATGATAGAATAATACTGGAGAATATTAAGGAAGAAAAAAAAGTTAAGAATCTCGTTTCTTATATTGTTTAGTTCTTTCAGCACTGCGTACCAAGCATGCACTTAGAATGTCAGTATATGATGCAAAAGCCACTGAAATACTGCTGCCTGTTATTGAGTTGATCACTAGTTATAACTCCTTTGTGACATAACTCTTTTTCTATCACATGTTTTGGTGTTGCAGGAAATCCAGAAGGATTGGGTTCCGAGCTTCTGGAGACTTTAGTGAAGATGGCACCGACCAAGGAGGAAGAAATAAAACTTAAAGACTACAGTGGTGACAGCTCTAAGTTAGGGATAGCAGAGCGGTTCCTCAAGGCAATACTAGACATTCCATTTGCTTTTAAAAGAGTGGAGGCTATGCTATACAGAGCAAACTTCAGTACAGAAGTAAAATACTTGAGAAATTCCTTTCAAACACTAAAGGTATTGTCAACTGTTTCAACGTGGCTACTATTGTGATAAGTCTTTGATAATTGATAGAATGATTTTGTTAATTTCTTTTATTCTAGTGCACCTGGAAATCTCGGTTAACCTTTCATTGCATGAATTTTCTTACACATAGATTGTCACATAATACAGGAAGCGAGCAAAGAATTGAAAAATAGTCGCCTGTTTCTTAAACTCCTTGAAGCTGTTCTAAGGACAGGAAACCGTATGAATGTTGGTACAAACCGTGGGGATGCCAGAGCTTTTAAACTGGATACTTTGTTGAAATTAGTGGACATAAAGGGAACAGATGGTAAGACAACCTTACTACATTTTGTAGTCCAAGAGATCATCAGGTCCCAAGGAGCAAGTTCTGACCCTATAATCAAAAGCCTCCCGCATGAAACAGATTTCAGATTTAAAGATGAGGATTTTATGAAGCAAGGATTGCAAGTTGTAGCTGGGTTAAGCAAAGAGCTTGGCAGTGTCAAAAAGGCAGCAGGAATGGACTCAGATGTCTTGAGTAGCTATGTCTCCAAGCTTGAAATGGGTCTTGAGAAAGTCAGGTTGATTCCGCAACATGAAAAGCAAAGTACACAAAGTAACTTTTTCGATTCTATGAAAATGTTTCTTAAAGAGGCTGAAGAAGAAATCTCCAGGATCAAGGCAGAAGAAAGAAAAGCATTATCCTTGGTGAAAGAGGCGACGGAGTATTTCCATGGAGACACTGCAAAAGAGGAGGCCCATCCTTTGAGAATTTTCATGATTGTACGAGATTTCCTCTCCATATTGGATAACGTGTGCAAAGATGTCGGGAGGATGAGGGTACAAACAACCGTGGGTGCCGGTAGATCATTCAGAGTTCCTGTAAATGCATCGCTTCCAGTACTCAGCCGATACAACATGCGGCGTGATAGAAGTTCTGATGATGATAGCATGTAGCCTTAGATAACGAAAAAGCAACGCATTAACAAAGTATCACAATGCATTCTTTTCCATTAGGAATGCAAATGGAGTGGAATGACTGCAATGTGAAAAAAGTACGGAAAATCTACACAAAAATGGTCATAAAAGAACTCCAACAACCAGGATAGCCCTGTTGTGGGTTTTCAACCAACAACCGCGATTAATGCCAAACAGACTCCATCCGGGACACCAATAGATGGCCAAAATCGTAGAAATATTTTTTTCCTATTACCATATTCATAAAGCAGTTTTTTGTTCATTTATATATTTATTCAAGAGAACACAGAGTACAATGTTGAGAAATTATAATGATCTCAATGTAGTTTGATTTCAATTTTTTTGTCATCCACATAAGTAAAAATTTCCATGTTCATATTCGGTCTTTCAATCAAATATTATTACACATTCATCTGAGTGTTTCTTATCACATTGTTGATTGACCACCAAAATTACTGTGAAAATGCCTCAATCAAAATGGGCTTCTATTTTACATCCTTGTCTATGCTTCTCTAAACTTTTGAACTGTAAGGGTATAATTGGTAAACAATATACTGTCTGAAAATTTGAATATGGTGAAAAAAATGTCAGCCTGTTCGGCTGTTCCTATTAAACTCAAAGTTGCAGTAAAAATGCAAGAAAAGCATAGAAAGCGAATGAAATTTACAGCAACGTACCTCAATTCAAATGTCCCAATAGCCATTAGAGCAAAGCAATTAATCAACAGGGGACATTGCTGCATTTGGAGGAACGGTTTGCGTCTGTTGAAAGAAAAAATGCAAAGGCGGGATCAACTAAAGAAATTTCTTCGAACTCGAAAGACTCTGTGCGCCGACAGCGACAGCCCGTAAGCTAAAATAAAAAATGAGAAACACTTCTCAAAGTAAAAGTATTATTTGAGTTTCAATGTGGGAGTGTTAATTTTACTTACATATATATGTCCATATCCTATTCGATTCGATCAAATAAGAATACTTATTCGTTTCGATTTGATAATTCAACACATATTTGATTCTTAAATGGATCATGCTACATGTACCAAATTTATTTATCGAATATTTTACCTACTACTCACAATGGAAATGAGAATCACATTGTCGGAATTTTTAAATACACGTGGACTTCGAGCATTATGCGAGAGAGGGTAATCCATTATGTACAAATGGATTAACCCTTGTTAAATTCATATTTGATTTATTATGTTATCGAATATTCAATCCGAAATTTAAAAAATTAGGAAAATAAAATCAATGTTGAAATTAACTTTTTTTTCCAATTTTTTACCATTCTTAAACGGGTTTAATTTTTTAACTTTTAGCCAATTGGATTGAAAGGCACAAAAAATTGTCTATCCATTTATTGACTCACTTATTTATAGAAGACGTGTCCAAACATTCTGTTATAAACTTTCGATATGGGATAAGAATTCATATGTTTTGGCTGCAGTACATTGTACCTTTGATTTGACTATAGTACATTGTGCATTTGGTTTGGTTATAGTGTATTGCACTATTATGTAAATAATTATTTATATTTTATTAAATTAATCATCTATTCTATCTTTTACTAATTAATAAAAATTCAAAACTCTCCAAATGTTTTAATTAGCACTATTATACTATATCTTGTTTATCGAATATATTTATTTTGTTAAGTTTTTAAAATTGCATTTGATACTATAATTTCTATGTATTATTAAAAAATTGATTAAAATTTTAAAATAATATTAAAAAAAATTGTTTTTTTATGTATAGGCTTCGTCTAGACTCACTCGCCACGTATTACGCTTTTTAGAACACTATGTACATGTGAATTGACTTTCTTATTTTTTTTATATTTTGAATTTGATGACTTTTTTTCTAAATTCCCTTTTTTCTAATTTATTTATTTTTAATGACAAATAATATGCAGTAAAAATATTTAATCGACTCAACTATTTATAACAAATCAGATCGAGTTGTTATCGGAACGGATTGACCTATAATCATATTTGATCCATTTAGTTAACAGATTATCGAATTGAGACCATAAATCAATCTTCTATTAATTTCATCGAATTTGGATCAAAATCAAATCAATTGACAACCCTACTTTTAGACCTTATTGTACGGCCATTATAACTAGAAATTGGGGAAAAATAATATTTTGAATATTGATTTTTTGGATAATGTATAGTTAAAAAGTAGAGAAAAAGTTTAGATTTACATACAAAATATTTTATTACGTGAATGTGTGATTGAAAATGAGTATGAGAAATAAAGACCAAAACTTTGAATTAGTGCATTTTCAATGGTAATGTAAAATTAAGTATAAATTGACATCTTTAAAATCACTTTTGCATCTTCATTTACATTTCGATGGATTTAAATCAAAATTTTGTTGAGAAGATCTAAAAAAATTGGGTACAAGTGATTTGATAGTTTTTTTTCCTCTTGTGGATCCCAAAGATATATTTAAAAAAAATGTAAATTTGCATTTTTTATTTTACATTTCTATAAAAAGTGCACTTTACATTTTCTTTGCATCCCTTTATTGGAAAGGTTTCTGATCACTTTGAGAATATATAAATCACAATTTAGAATTAATTTAGATCACTATTGAATGTGCTCTTAGTGGTGCATAATAGGGGTGAACGCGGTTCGATTTGGGCGGTTTGTACCATATTTTTAACTCAAATCATTTCATGCGGTTTGAAATTTTTTCAAACCGAACCAAGCCATTTTATTTTTCGAACCAAACCAAGCCAAACCATAATTTGCGAGTTGGTTCGATTTTAATCCGCGATTTACCTATTGTATTATAATAATATATTTAAAATAAGTTAACATACAAGTTTTAACGAGAATTGATAATGTTAAATGTTAAATTACATCTATCTTTCCCACGAAACCCGTGAATA
>CAIGRN010056289.1:0-10673 GCA_903798345.1 Fraxinus anomala
TTATTTTATTTTTTTATTTTTTTTGCTGGAGTTGCATGCATGAGATTGCATACGTGATTTTTCCATTTATACTTGTAGGACTAGTTGCTCATCAATGAGACAAAGGATTACAAATTTTCAGAGCGATTCAACTGAAATACAGGTACATAATTTCCCATATGCTTTTAATTATTTTTTTTAATGAGTTAAAATCAGGGACTTCTCTATTTTATGTTTATTAATAAGATTGATAGGGTTAAGTAAAACATCAGCTCTAACAATTCCAAAGTAGGCATACAGAAACTGAATAATGGATAACAAAGAACTCAAGAAAATTCGCAGAAAACTTGGTGAATACAAATTTTAATGGCTAATAGTAGACTAAATATTGATTGGATTGTTTTATGTAATGCTCCTGCAGGCCATTGCTATCATTTGGCTTGCAAGAATGGAAATGGAAGAAAAATTAAACAAGTCAAGAAATAGTAGTGTGGGTGTGGCATCACCATATCTGCAATTTCAGTTGCATCCTACTATTATTAATCGTGGCCTCTCGTTAAAGAAATCTCTACAGAAGTTTCTTCAGAAAAGAAAAGATCGGATTCGAGCAACCATGCCTTACAGCCAGTATTTGTCCAATCGATACCAAGCCGCCAAGGGAAAATGAGGGTGTGGCAATGAAGCTTTGGAGAATGTTGTAAACAATGAAATTACATTTCAATGGTTAAGAAAATTGCTCAAGAAGTTTCAAACGACATTTTAATGAAACGATGAAGTCCTCGAACTTTGTTTAGTTGCAGCATCAACAATGAAACTTCTAACAGAAGCAATCAGAACAAACGTTTCTCCATAATCAATACAATGAAGAGGTCAAAATTGATGACTTATTAGGTACGAAAAAATTTGCTCTGTTACCAAAATAATACCCAAAAAAAAAAAAAAAAGGAAAACTGAATATTGTGAATTGATGTGTTCAAACACAGTTCAAAAAGAGCCGCTCTAAAATTTTTATAATAGTTATACTCTCGAAAGTAATCGTAAAATATACAACAATACTCTAAGAGAGATTCGAGAGTCTCCTGTATTCTGATAGATACTGTTAATATACATGTAATCCATCAATCTTGAAAGAATTTTAAACCAGAAAATAAAACTGCATTCTTGATTCCGATGTTTGTACAACTGAAAAATGTAGTTCACAAAGTAAAATGAAATTCCTTCCAAGTAAATTGATAAGCTACTCTACAAATGTGCATAGCCACTAGTTTTGATACTGATATTATGTTTACTTGGTCAAAAGAGGCTTTAATTTCGGTTTTCCATTGAAATTTTTCCTCATGCAGGCAACAACATTACCCCTAATTTTGTGCTCTATAGATATATTGTAACCAACAGCCAAATTTAGAGATTAATATTGGATTTTTTTTACATATTTGGAGAGGAAAAATGACAATGGAAACTGATGCAGAGAAGCATATAAACAGTAAAAATCTGAAGAAGAACAGAATTCAAGTGTCGAACACAAAAAAACCTCTCTTCTTCTATGTCAATCTTGCTAAGGTAGGTACTCACCTCTCTCTCTCTCAGGATCGTGATTGGATCCGCCTATCTTTTTCTTCTTCTTCGACCATAAAATGATCATCCTATCATGCTAATGTTGTCAGCGGATGCTCCTACTCTGTGCTTTTGCAACGTAGCATGTGTGTATCCATTTAAGGAGATCAATATAATTGCTAGAACAATGTTAAAATTGAGATATAAACATAATTTCTTCATGATGCAGAGGTACTTGCAGCAGAATACTGAGATTGAGCTTTCTGCTTTGGGCATGGGTAACAATATTCTAACTTTTATTCTTAAAATTTAGAGAGAATATAAATTTATTTATTTATATTTATATATTCGGGGACCTTAAATTCACATATTTATGACTAATTTGATGAGAAATGTGTGGTTGAGCTGACCTTTTTTTTTTTGTACAAATCATTACAGCAATTACCACAGTTGTCACAATAGCCGAGATTCTAAAAAATAGCGGGTTTGCCACTGAGAAGAGTAAGTAATTACTCTTAACAAAGATTAAATTAGGAAAAATTGCAGTTTCAGAGTGACAAGTTTCCTAATATAATTTTAATCTTTGTTGTGGTATTATTGGAGCAGAGATTTTAACATCCACAGTAGGAATGAAAGACGAAGCCAAGGGACGTTTAATTCAGAAAGCCAGGGTCAGTACCTATATGCTCTTGTATTTATTATGTAACGTTAAATTACCTCGTCTGAAAGGAACAATTTCACGTACATTTACATCATCAATAGTCCCATTACGTGCACAAGAAATTTTATTTTTTCACTAAAAACCTGACGAATTTTGCTTGATTTTGAGGGTGTGAGACTTACTTTTAAACTAGGAAAAACGAGTTTAGTTTATTTTTATACATTTACATCTTCAACGTGTGAAATCACCTCATTTAAAAGTTTAAACCATTAGAAAATAAAATGATTACATGAACACATCGTGGTCTCCTCATGTGTAGACTAGTTTCTTTATGACTCGTGAATTCTTAATTATTGAGTGGGAGACCTGAACTTTATGAGTTTTGCGATACTATGTTGCACCACTCATTCTTGAGCAACGCTGAACTTCTCGTTTATAAATACACAATAAATGAACAATCTTTTTGATTTTGCATTATGTTCAGATTGAAATTGTGCTGGAAAAGGGTGAGAAATTTGAGACACTGATGAACCCAAGCCCAGCAGTAGTGCAAGAAGCAACTGAAAATGGGAAAGTTGAAAACAAGCAGTAGCATCTCAATTCTCAACAGATGGCCTGTTGTTTGTATTCTAAATGTTGGCTTCCATTCTTACCATCTCTATCTTTGTTTCCGTTTAATAACAGTGAAAGAGGGTTTCCCATTCATTTTGTCATATGTTTCTCTTACATGACCAGGTGGTCCATTTATTATCATGTTTGGTATGATAAAACTGAATGAGATTTAAGGAAGAAATAGAAACACGAGCTTTTCATATAACCAAACAAAACTTTACCAGAATCGAAATATTTCAGAGTTCAATATAGCATTGAACAACAAAAGTCCTTTTCTTTATGCAAACCAAAACTAAACATAGACAACTAGTAATAATCACACAGACTCAACTTTAACTCCTATATACAGAAATAGAAAGACAAAAGGATAAAGAAGTGGCTTACTTCCCAATTGATTTAGAATTTCTATAACCAGCTGTGCATCACAGTTACCTTCATCTGGCATTCCAGAAAGTCGAATCATCTTCTACCATAAGAAGGCATCTGAAAACAGATTATAGACAAAATTTTAATTAGTTGTGCAATAATATACGAAATATTTTCAGGAAATCGAGCATTTCTTGTATATATTAGAAGTTCTTGAATATACGATTAAACGTAGTATAATAGCATAAAACATTTCTCTCACATTGCAGTGCCCTATTGCTCAACAAAATCATTACCAAGAGTAGACTAATCCGTCATTTTGGAAGAAACAACACATTAGTAATGAATTCACTTACGATAGTCATTCAAGAACTATTTGCATGTTTATCATAGCTAACGGGTTGCATCCCTTCTTACCTTGAAATTTTTTGATACCTTACGGAGATGCTTATGTAATCAACTATTAACAATATTGCGAACTCGGTATTCATGTAACCATTTGATGCTTCTTTTTAAATATTCCCATTTTTCCCCCCACTAATCTGAATCAGAAAAAAAATTTATCCAGTATGCTTAACTTTTCATCACATATCTTTATATATCGTACAAAAACAAAGGCTTCCTACATTTGAAAACAAGGCATGGACTAGGCTCACAAAAGGTAAAATACATGACTTATAGAGTTTCCTTATTAATTCTAAATCAATGAATAATTTATAACTCAATTGTAAACATGTCTATATGTACAATGACAATGAGTCAAATCCATTACGAAGGGAAAATAGACAGGAATAAGATTGACAATTAAGATGACTTTGTAAAGTGTTTACCTTTAAGGTGGAGCTCAGTTATAGAAATTCACATTGAAAGTTGTTGTCTTCTTCTGATTAGAGTTGAATGTACTTCTTGCTGGCGAAAAGGTAGTCTCAAATAAATTCAAGTCCCCAGGTACCCTTCTCAAGTGATAACAGCATGTTCAAGAAAACTTTGTTCTACCTTTCTAACGTTTTCTCGAAACAGAACATCATGTTTAGGAGCATCTAACTCATATCTTGAATGACGTGTTGGTTATATTTGAATCCACTGTTCCCTTCATAATATATTCAAAATTTCAATGAAAAAGCAGATTGTTCTTGAGGTTTGCTTTGCTTTGTATCTTTTGTAAATGATTCCCTCACTTTCCACTATTTTCTTGAGACGCCTGCCTGTATTCAAGGTCTTTGGAAACACTTACATTACGCTCTTCCTCTGCTGAATTGTCTCCATCAGTCATCTCAGAGTAGACCTCATTTTTTGAGAATAAATTAATCTTTTCTTCCAATTGTTTTAAACATCGCAAGATATATTGTTTTTCATCTTCAACTTCCACAAAGGTCTTACCGCCCTTATTTCCAAACAACTTCAGTGCTTCAACAACTTTATTGATAATATCAAACTTATCATCATTTGAACTGTGAAATGAAGTGGTATTAAGTTTTTTATGGTTTGTATCTAATTGTGCTTCCTTCAATTCAACTGCACCAGATTCAGGATTTGGCATCAAAATGTGACCTGACAATGATACATCTCCAAGTTTGTTCTTGTGCAGTTCGAGTTCAACCTCTAAATTTTGAATCTCCTTCTCCTTCTCTGCAAGCAGGTCATTTGCTTTCTGCAGTGCTTCGCCCTCGTACTCAGCTTGCTCTTCCTCCATTCTTAGGCATTGCAATGTCTCCATATAGAGGGCTGCCTTCTCTTCCTGTAATCTAGTAATCATTGCCATTGCTTGATTAGCAGCAACTGCAGAAGCATTTCTCTCTTCCTCCAATTCTTTATATAAAGCACGTATTACTTTTTTATCATGCCCAACCTGACGTGTTAATCGATCTATCACAGTTTCACCTTCGATTTCGCTAATAGTGCTTCCATCAAGAGATATATTAGATTCATTTCTCTCAAGCGAAATCCTTCTTTGTAATATCTGCATCCCTATAGGGTTAGAAGCATCAAAAGTTCTAAAATCATCGCTGTTTGCAGACACCCTAGGGCTCATATCGTTTAATGACGGATCAGTTCCCCGAGAAGATATTTGTGACAGCAAGTGCTTCACATCTTCACTGGCCCTCTCAGAATCCTTCATAGACTTCTGTTGTTCTAAGAGTCTTCCGGAGAACTGTCTTCCCATATTGCCAACAGCTAACTTATAAGCATCACTAAGATCCAAAGAATTAGTTTTCATTAGCTGAAGTCGTGTCACTTTCAAACTAGAAGTTTCTCCACCCTCAAATGTAACTTCTCTCTCTAATTCAGCCATGGCTTTGGCATCTACAGCAAGAATGCAAAGAAGATAATAAGGTAGGCAAAATGGTCAAATGCAACTGCCACATCATATTTTCAGAATCATCTTCATTCTTCTTTAAAAGAAGGAAGCAGAAAAAAGAGTAAAGCCATTTCAATAGCATATCAGGCTATCAACCAATTTTGAAACTCATCTTGATTTATTTTTTTCTCAAATTATTTAAGTAACTATTTTAGGAACAAAAGATGACAAAAAAAGTGAAAAAAAATTATGCATTCCAGACCAACAGAGATTTGAATCCACCTAATAGTAGCTGGAATTGGAAAGGTAAGCAAATCCAATAGAAAAGAAAAGAACAAACATGTTGAGAGATAAAAATACAATAACTCACCAGTCTCTTTTGATTCATAATTTTGAGTCCCAGAAACCTTGGGCAGCTGAAGTACCTCGTCAAAAGTTATGAGTTCAGATGGTAGCACATAATCATTTTTGTGGTTATCTTGTTGCCATTTAAGTTCCTCCAACCCATGATGTTTAATGAGTGACTCAGATTTTGTATTGCAGCAGGAATTATTAGCACCCAGTTGCATCTCTGACTCTGAAAGTGAAAGCTTGGTTGAAGAATCTGGATATATCAATTTCTCTAGAACTTGATTGTCAGCAAGAGAAATAATTGGAGGTAATGGTTGTACATACTCAGCAGCTACATCTTTGTCCCATGACTCCATTTTCCGAATAAGTGCACGAGAACTTTCATCATCAGAAAATGGAGTTTCTGATTCAATATCAGAAGTAACATTGATCTTTGCATATTCCACATGTGACAAAGGATCAGCATGAGCAATAACCAGAGGTTCTTGTGACTCCATTTCACGAATAAGTGCATGAGCACTTTCATCATCAGAAAGTGGAGTTTCTGATTCATTATCAGAAGTACCATTGATCTTTGAATATGCTACATGCGACAAAGGATCAGCAGCTTTGTTCCCCTGATGGTGGAAGTTGGATGGTGCATTTTTAATCTCCTTCAACTCATCCCTATTAGGTGCAGATGCTTCAGATAAATGTGCATCAAGCTCAGCTTCCTCAGTGTTGATTGGTGTAGTTTGAATTAAATTATCAGCATAACTTGTAGATATCCATTTCTCATTGCAACAGGAACACTCTCTCGTGTCAGATGAACCGAGATTATGTTCCCACGATAAAGAACCTTTATCAAGCCCAGAATGAGGCTCAGCCCCCAATTTGCCGACCAATAATCTGTACGTTTCAGCACTTGACTTGTTTATTGTGGCAAATGAGAAAAAGCAACTTTCACATGTGTCATGAACATCAACAAGATTGTTGTGAAGATGACAAAGAACTAAAGATGAAATCTTTAACTTGTGCTTGTGGCATATCAGATCCCAATAAAAACCTACTCTCTCATTGCCCAGAACATGATCAAGTCTTGAACAGAGCAAACACGGAATTTGCAAGTGGCTATAACGAGCAAACCTTGTAACTAAATACGAGAAACCAGCATCGACAAAGAGCATAAAAATCAGCAACCATTCATGAACTGCTCTAACTAGAGCTGTGACAATACTAGGGTAAACTTTCTGCTGAAATTTAACAGTCGGAGTCCCCCTTGAATCCATTGATCAGTTGTTACTTAACGAGGAGAGAACTCTACAAACACCTCAATGGAACAGTAACTCAATATTCCCAAAATACAATAGACAGTCCACGGTGTAATCTAATGCTGTAAACATAAAGAAATTCATAAAGCCCCGAGCTAGCAGTGCAGCTTCAATAAAACTTTAACTATACATATATTTATGAATGAGCTAAAAAATCCACAGCACAATCAAACTATGCATTCATGATATTCACAGAATCGGACATAAGGCCTTATCATAAGCCCCTTAGAGAGGCAAAACCAAACAAATATTGGAATATGCCCAAAAGAGAGAGAGAGAGAGAGAGAGACTTGGAATCAAGATCTGAAAAGTCGAAGAACCCTGATAAATATTACTGCCAAATAAACAAATTAATTAAATGATTTAAAAAAATAGAAGATCCAAACCCGCGATCTCTGAAACTCAACCCTACAATTTTCCAAAAGAAAATACAAAAAAGGAAGCAGAATGAAACCTGGTAATCTGAAGAATCCAAGAAAACAGTTGGGCGTTTCAAAAACAAGCACTTTCACCAAATGAAACAGTAATAGTTACAAGAACAGAATGAGAGAGTCAAATCAAGAAGAAAATAAAAGACAGAGTCAATCTTGTATTAGAATAATGTATGTATTGGTGGATTGACGTAATGTAACCGAAAGTGTGCGCACAGTTCTACTAAGAANAATGAGAGAGTCAAATCAAGAAGAAAATAAAAGACAGAGTCAATCTTGTATTAGAATAATGTATGTATTGGTGGATTGACGTAATGTAACCGAAAGTGTGCGCACAGTTCTACTAAGAACATAAGTGCAAGTAGCTTTTACAGAGACGCGAATGATTCTTATAATATTAAAAAAAATATTTAAAAACGTAAGTTCGAAGAAGAAACGACGGCCGACCATATCCAAGTACAGCCCACAAGGCTTACAACTGATTCAACTCGCTTTTGATTTAGTTGAAAATCAAAATTTTATGAGATGTGCTATGGGTACGTAATGAATACTATAATGATATCCATAACGTATACATAGTGGCTTCCTATTGGGGCCACCTGACGCAACAGGCAACCCAAAATAGGGGCCACTTAGAATTTTCCAAATTTTATTAGAATTAGGAATAATTGCAGTAGCGATCCCAAATATTTCAAATTTTTCGATTTTTGTTCATAATCTTTATTTTGTGTCAACGAAGATCCCAAACGTTTCAAAAATATGCAACGGAGGTCCAACTGGACGGTAAAAGTCAAAATTGACCATATTCATTAAGAGCAAAATGGTAACCGTCCAGTTGACCGTTAGTCAATCAAAAAGTCAAAATTGACCATATTCATTAGGAGTAAAATGGTAATTTTATATTTTTCATTTAAAATAATTATAAAGAAAAGAAATAGAAAGGCTAGCCGCCCAGCCCAACCTCAGTTTCTCTTCTCCAGCCAACAACAGTGCCAGCACACCGCCGGCACCTCCACCACCTCTGTGCTGGCCCACCACCACAATCAAACCAAAATCAACCACCAACATCAAGCCAACATCGGGGGTGGTTCAACCACCACAATCAAACCAAAATCAATCACCAAAAGTAATAAGGACGGAGAAGATGAACCCGGAAGAGCCAAATTCGAGGAGAAAACCAGTTGAATCTTTAGTCAATTTGAGCATTGTATTCCACCCTAGAAATCCGAGGAGAAAACCAGTTGAATCTAATATTTGCAGAGATATACGCTTAGACGAAATCAAAGCAGAGTCACGACAGAAGTCCGGTGTCCTTGAAATCCTTTCGTCACCTCTACTTAGCGCAGCAAAAGTGTTAAAGAAATTCCAGAAGGAAGTTCCATCTGTAACAGCGTGATTCACGTCGCAACCAATGAAAACACCATCGGCCAATTCTGTGACCTTCACAGCAAGAATAAGGCTGAAATAGTCTTCATAACTCGCCTTTTGGTCAAAAGCAAAGAATTCATTAACTTCTTGAGGCACATCAATGGAGCCCAAAATATCTCTTAAGTGAATGTGGGTCTCACTTGCTTGGATAAAATCTACTCCAGCGTCATTGCAGGTAATGTAAACATATCCCTCTGAGTCGGTGGTGAGTTGACCCGCAAGCGGCGGAAAGTGAGTCAATGTCTGTGAGAGGGTGGTTTTGAGAAGAGCAACGAGTTTAGCAATTGGAAATGAGGGCGAGTAAACAAAGCCCCTTTCTGAATGTAGTGACAAGATAGCATTGGAAGGTCTGAAACTGAAAGTTTGAGGTCACCCAAATTGAATTTTTGTGCTGGGAAAATTGTGCATTTGGAAACCAGAGTTAAAGAGTTCTAAGGCATTTTCAAATCTTGATTTGCTTTAGCAGTCTTTGTGAACTCTGCTTCTGCTTCTGCTTCTGCTTCTCACTTCAGAGAAGGAAAGGTAAATAAATCTACTGTAATATTGCAGTTAGTTGTCTTTGTGTCGGCACAGAGGCGGTGGAGGTGCCGGGGGTGTGCTGGCATTGTAGTTGGCTGGAGAAGAGAAACTGAGGTTAGGTTGGGTGGGGTTGCGTGGGGTGGGGTGGGCCTTTTTATTTCTTTTCTCCTTTATAATTATTTTAAATGTAAAATACTAATGAATTTGATCAATTTGACTTTTTTGGTTGATTAAAGGTCAACTGGACGGAAACCGTCCATTTTGACATTCGTTACATATTTTTGAAACGTTTGGAATTTTTGTTGGCACAAAACAAAGATTAGAGACTAAAATCGAAAAATTTGAAAAGTTTGGGATCGCTGCTGCAATTATTCCTTAGAATTATTCTATTTGTACGTAAAAAAATATTCCTTGATAATATTTTTGTTGACCTTGTGTACGGTCAAGATTTGTGTCATTAATTATTTTAAGTGTTTGTTGTTAAAATCAAGAGAAAAAATATAGACCACCTCACCCAATGTCAACCAGATTGTATTAACAAAATTGTTTTTTATAAGCCCCTGTTTGGGACGAATTAAAATCTAAAATTAAATTCAAATTAAAGTCAATAATTAATTTTAACCACAATTTTATATGACCCACAACTTTTCAATTGCACATTTTATTAATTTTATCAAAATTTACTAAAAAATCAATTTTAATTCGTATCAAACAAGGGCTAAATTTTAATTGTAATATCATGAAATATATAATTAAAATTAATTATTAACTTTGACTTAATTTTTTATCAACTTTTTTTAGCTAAATCAAATGGGTATTGACTCTACATTTACTTTAGACATGAACCGATCTAATTCAAGTAATGCGATGGATCGACTATATATATAAGGGAAAATTACAGTAGCGGTTTCTAACATTTTCAATTTTTGCAGACTTTATTATAACCTTCAATTTGTATCAGCATCGGTTCCTAACCTTTAAAAAATATATATCTGGAGTCCAAATGGATGAACTCCTTTCACTTTTTCGTTAGTTGACAAAAAATGAACTTTGACCAATTTTGACCAAAATAATGGAGGTAAAATGTTAACATTAGAATGACCACATTAAATAAATAAACAAAAAAATCTTGAAAAAAAAACCAAAAAAAAAAAAAACCAAAA
>CAIGRN010056301.1:0-14295 GCA_903798345.1 Fraxinus anomala
AAAAAAAAAGGTTCCCGACGGATCCAGCACGGACGACCGCAGGGGCTCGCTGGATACTGAGTCCGCCCTTGCTTATGGGAGAAGTTTCCCAACAAATGCAATAAAATGGCCAAGTTTCATTATCCCCATTCCTTTTTCTTCTAAATTCTCGTATTTCTTCTCATTAAACCCTCTACTAATTATCACTTACTTTCATTAATCGCTCCTTCCTTTGGCGGTTTGCACTTTTTATCCGAAGGAAATCTTCCCACCCAGCAGCTCGTCCCAAGGGCATTTTATAACAGGTACTTTACCTGTTACGCCACTTGTTCTTTTTCCTCATTTTCTCTATCAGGAGTTCGGACGGAAGCAGGGTTCATTAATCGGGAATAACCAAGAATAACACATTCCTCCTAGCGAATCGTCCTATGCATCTAGTTTGGAGTTTAGGAGAATCTTTTCTCCCGTCCCTATATCAGCTATTCTTTTCTCCCATCCCTTGTTACAGAGTAGGGGTGCTCCAATTAGGTATGTTAACCCTGTAGGTCAACTAAGGGACGAGTCTAAGAATATTAATGCCGTGGAGGTTGAGGTTGGTGGTTGAGGTAAGGTTGGGTCAGGGGGAGGATGGGAGTGACAAAACATCCAATCTTCTGTATCATCCAAAATATCCATCTATAGTTTATTGATTTGATCAATGCAGTGCTCGCAGTAGTCTCCTTCACATCCGAAGGTCATATGCGTCTAACAATTTGTCCAAGTATATAGGAGGCTTACACATGAATGTGAATGCAGTCAAAATCTATTGGCCACACTATCTAGCCGAAAATCTAGATCAACAATTGGTGATGAAAGCTTTACACAAACATAATAATTCAGTTTGTCACGAATAGGATGATGGAAGGCATGTACTAATTTACTAGTTTTTAAACAGAAACATTGACAAATGAAATCTAGTGTAAAAGTGAATCTTTTTCATGCGATGAGCCACAGCGTTATTTAATCAAAAGGCACGATTGGATGGACACAATCACGATGTTGTCGTCACCGTGTACACTAAAGAACTTATGATTAATCCATACTAGCCTAAAAATGCAAACCCAAATTTGCCTTTCAAACTTTGCCCTTGTTTGACAACCGTTTTCACAATTTTTTTTTTCTCAAACTCATTTCCTAAATCCTACCACATTCTCACAATAAAATATGTTGCACGTAAACTTAAATTTTTTTTCAAATTTTTAATCACATTTATCAAAAAATCACTATTTAAAAACTTATTTTAAAAAAAAAATCTCTTTTTAATGATTGTCAAATAGGAGCTTAATAAAACACCAAATCAAATATAATAATATCTACTTTTTTCATCATAAGAGGAATCCTACACATTAGCTTAAAAATCTCTGTATTCAACATAAAATCTTCTATTGTTCATTGGTTTCATCCGTGCCGGACCGTGCTACTTGTATAGGGGATTTCTACACTACAAGTGCAAGGGAGACGTGTCTCCCTAACACTTGTACCTGGGGAAATCCCCTGTACAAGTGGAATTACCTGTTTTAATGAGAAATTTGCGGCCAACATATATGTGTGTAAGAAAATATATGACAGAATATGTATTGACATGATGTGATTTGATAAAAAAAAAATTATTTTTGTTTTAAATAATTCAATGATTAATAGATTGTCATGTGACATTATATTAAAGATTATGTCAATCATTATGTTTGTTTAGCACGATTGCATCTCAAGCTTGAAAAGTTGAGCTTATTCCACAAGCGGCCTGCCTATGTTCAAGTTAAGTCCATATTTGACTTCCATTAAAATTATGGCCCATGTTTGTTACACAGTCTTTTAAAATGCATTATTTCAAAACTCATTTTCAACTACGCATTTTTCATCACATCAATAATTTTTCCTTATTTTTTAACAACACATTTCACATCATATCACTATTTAAAATACATTCTTTCTCAATAATATTCATCAAACACACTCATAATTCATTTTTCTCTCTTCAATAAAATAACATTACGTGTAATCTTAAAACATTTTCTTCCTTTTTAATCACAAATTTTTTTAAAAAAATACTATTTCAACCGTTAAAATTTCAAATAATAGTGCCAAACGGGGGGCTAAATAAATAATAGTGCCAAACGGGGGGCTAAACATATTTACCATAGTGCATGCTCCGTTGCCCAGTCTTGTTCAATCTATCTACCGTATCTTCTCATCATCTTTTTTGCAACATTCTTCCAACTTATCGAAACCTTCAGCCTTCTTGTGGGATATCCAAAGCCCTCTTCTCTTGCACTTGCTTTTCATCTTCAATCTCATTTCTGCTACTCTCTAGCCATTTCTTCTCTCGATTTTTTTCGGCCCTCATCTTCATTGCCTCCAATAATTCCTGAACAGCCTTGCTCTTGTCTCGCCGGTTCTTAATCAGAACCTCACTGATATCGGCAGGCGTCATTTCAGCCTCATCAATCACCCCCTCCAATTCCTCCAACACTAAATCAGTTTCCTCGTACCCCAAATAATTCTTTAACAGAATCTTAAATGCAGGAAAAGAACAGTAACTCATGTTTATGTGCATGTCCATTCTCCCACACCTCAGCAATGCAGGATCAAGCTTCTCAATATGGTTTGTAGTGAAAACGAAAATCCTCTCACTCCCACAACAAGACCACAATCCATCTATAAAATTCAGCAATCCCGACAGCGTTATTGTACCGCCGTCGTCTTCTTTATTAGCCCCCAGTGGCGCCGAAGATGCAGCATCATGGTTATTTTTTCGGCCACCGGAATTAGCATTATTTTTCCTATTAGTCAAGTTGATTGAACAATCTATATCCTCGATAACAATAATGGATTTCGAGCTGGTTTTCATAAGTAACTTCCTCAACTCAGAATTTGTTTTCACTTCAGTCAATTCAAGATCATAAATATCATAACCGAGATAATTAGCCATAGCTGCAATCATGCTGGATTTTCCAGTCCCGGGAGGGCCATATAACAAATACCCTCTTTTCCAAGCCCTCCCAGTTCTTTGATAAAAAGACTCTCCATTTGCAAAGTCCAAGAGATCAGCCATAATCTCAGACTTTTTCACAGGATCCATTGCTAAGGTATCAAAAGTACTAGGATGCTTAAAGGGCACGGATTCCCAAGGATGCCTTCCAGAGTCCGAGGAGCCACCACGTGAATTTGTGTAAAGCAAACGGTCCTGATTTTTCCTACGTATTTCATTAGCCTTTTCCATAACAAAATCAAAATAAGAACCCAACACCACCTGTCTGTTCTTTTTCTTGACTCTGAGAGTGAACCCTCTTTTTTCTTCAGGCAGTGATCGCCAAGAAAATGTTTGGGATTGTCTTTGAGTAACAACGTGTTCCCATTCGACGGTTGCTCCATTATAGGTATCGACAAGGCGGTCGTTGTTGGAGACGCCGAAGGTGATGGTGCTGGAATTGAGGCCACGCGTAAGGCTGACGCGGGTGCCGGTGATGGAGGCGGAGCTGCTTAGATAGAGTCGGACGGCGTTGTAGAGTTCGTTGGTGTTGACGCCGTCGATCTCGGTTATGTCGTAGTAACAGTAGGAGGAGAACCAGTTGAGGCAGCGTTGGAAGAACTTGTGGGAAGCGAACCGGAGCTCCGGCGGGAAGACTGTGTGTAGAAGGGACTGACAAAAAGCCAACACCCCCATCATTGATGCCATGGTTGTCCAAATCTCCTTCATTTTGTTTAAAGAATGAACTGGTCAAAGATGTACTTTATTGGTTTCAGAGAGACAGAGAGAGGACAATGTAAATCTTGAAATGGAATGAGAAAATATGTTTTCCCATTATTTCCACAATTTTTGTGAGCCCACGTTTGAAATTATGGTTATTGCGTGACCATTAGAACTAGCACATTTTGACTATTCAATGTAGTGTTCCACGTATTAAAGCCGTCGATTACATTTATGTCCTTTGACATTATGGTTATAAATTTCACGTGAACTCCTTTGGTTAAAATGGTTGAGGGTAGTTGCATAAATTTTCAATTACAAAGCGAGTCACCAATGAACGGCTACATATGGCTCACTATTCCAATGGTAAGAAATCTTCTAAAAATGGCAAAAAATGGGTACCAAACAAGCACGTAATCTTGTAAGAGAGAGTTGGAGATGAGGAGTCGGTATTTGAAAATCAATCGGAACATGTGAAAAATGGATTTGGAGAATGAAGGGAAAAGAAAATGGGAAATCAAAAATGGATCATCTCATTGGAGGCGGAATTTGGATTTAGATCCATCGAGATACAGATGGAAATGCAAAAATTGATTTTGAAGATATCAAATACTCAATTTTATTCCACTATTGAATATGCTCCTAGAACAAAATATTTCAGCTTAACATTGGGTTTTGTTGTGTTTGGTTAATTGGTCCCTTTACCTCGTTTTATCCAAACAGAATCCTATCCTATGAATTTAAATAAATTGTAGTTTATAGAAGTAGAAAAATAGACGTAAATATAAGGAATAAATAGATCAAGTCCAATTTCTCTCTGTCTAAAAATGCAAATGTAGAAGGATATGAATCACATTTTATAGTTGATAGTGACCGACCAATGCTAGGTTCAAAGTTTCTGAAGTTGACATTTAAAATATAAATAAATAAAAACGAGTAATTAATAAATGAGTAATTAAGAGTCACAAGTACTTTTACACGTGAGCTAAACTAAGGATTTTGAATTTTTTGTTCATTTGTAATGACTTATGATTTATAAGATTTACATTTATGGAACTCCAAAACTTATAAACATAATAAAGTATTTGGCAAATATGCTCTGTTTATTATTTTGCCCTATTTGATTTTCCTTAATAAAAATTGATGACATATGTAACTGAAGAATTGTGAATTTCGATAAATATATGGTTAAAATTAATTGTTAATTTTGATTTTAAATTTTTTATCCACTTTTAAACTAAACCAAACATAGCTTACTTTAAAAAAAAAAAATAATAATAAATTCTAATTTGCTTTCTTAAAAAATAATTTTTAAGCGACAAACCTCACGTCTTATCAGCAGAAATATAAATAAGATTGAGCCACTCAGCTAAAGTCCACTTTGGCTGCGTTTATTTATTATTTTTAACTTTTGTTTTTAAGAAAAAAATAAAATAAAAAACAGAACACAATGCCAACACGAACACGCCAGGTCTCGTGTTATTGGTGTGCGTGAACCATTTTATTAAATAAAAATTATAAATGAAAGAGTTCTTTTTATATTTATAAAAATACTCTCTAAAAGCAATTGCAAGAATTCTGACGAAGAAAAGTACCCTCTACGTAGTTGGCTATCGGAGAAAATTAAAAATATTTAATTTTTCTTACTCTCTCACTAGGTATATTACAAAGTTCTTATAAGCTAGTATGACTAGTCTATATTCACTAGGGTTGATGTTCAAAGTTCAAACGGGAGCAAAAAGGGAAATAAAATATTTTAAAGGAAAATATTTGAATTGCATTCATTTCTCTTCTAATGATGAGATATTTATGGTCTGTTTGAACCTCATTTTATATATAGAATGTATTTTGAAAAAGTAGAGTCATGGAGAATGGGTGATTAATAGTAAAAGAAAAGTTTTTGGGTTACATCTAATATTATTTTATTGAAAATGTGTGGTTAAAAAGAAAAGAGAAAAATGTATTTTGAAAAAAATGGGGATCAAGCAAAGTCTTATAAATTTCCTTTCAAGCATTGGGGTAACTTGGTCTTTTTGAAAGAATGATAGATGGAAGCTCATTTTTTGCTATCTTATAACATATTCGATTAAGAATCACGCTTTATTTATTAGCACACGTTCCTTTTATTAAAAGCCTAAAGCTAGCCTGGAGTAGGGAAAATGGATCGCAAGATTCGGGCTAGCCTTCTGTATCTTTGTTCCTTCACATAACGCTTTATGCTTCGCCAATAGCTAGTTAGGTTCACGGACTTCGTTTCAAGTGTTAATAAATAGTTCCCCAAGTATGATTTTATTATTCATATTAAGTTTAAGACTTTAATTGTCTTATGCTATGATTGGCGAATCTATTGAGGACTTTGACATGGGAAACGTGAAGGCAATAACTACCGTTGTACGTGTACTAATGGGTCTTATTTTCGTTTTTCATAACTCTTTAGGAGCATGTGGATGACGCGTGATTTATCCCGTTTATCTTATGATTCAATCAGCCATCTATTCATTTTCAACGTTTATTATTATTACTATCGTGCTTTAATAACTAATCTCCCGTCAGAATCTATAAATATGCCATCAATTCTGTTGGCATTCTTTACTTTGCTACTTTATTTCTCTCAAGAAAATCTTTTGCTTGAGTACCCATTCTTTCCTTATCCTTATTGAAATCTTTTATGTAATGTCTTCTCAAGTCGATTCTCTGAGTGCATCTGGCGGTTATGATTTTAGAAGTTCTAGTTCTAGAGGTGATACTTCTAGCACCTCTTTTTCTTTTGTAGAAGTTTTGTATATTAATGTACTCCTTTATAGGGCTTTTACATATTTTGGACATAAGTTAACATAGAACTTTTAGGCCAAGTAGGAAGTTTTTGACCTACGGCTGATGTATGTGGTAAGGTGGTTGAGTCCTCTAATATGCAACTTGACTTTAATGAGAGTGATGAGAACACTTGCTTCAGGATCTTTCAGCAATCTTTCCTCATAAGACTTAATCAAAATTAGGATCCGTTTCAATATTCCCAATGATATAGAGCTATTACGTCTTGGACAATTTTAAACGGCAAATCACTAGTACTAAGTTTTATAACTATTTATACACGTTCAATTGATATAGGGCTTAGAGTCCCCTTTCATCACTTTTTATGGAGGTTCTTTCCTCTTTTAGCATGGTTCCTTCCCAGCCTGCTCTGAATATGTGGGCCCAACTGGTCATGTCTTTTTTGTTATGAGGATCCACAAGCCTATCAGGGGAGTTTTTATGAGATATATTTTGTTCAATGAACCGTCTCATGCCATTAAGGGATACTGCAAACCCTCATAGGGGGTATTATTCCCTTTCTCCCCATTTTTCTCTTACCCAGGTGCATAACTGGAAACAGCGTTTTTATTCGTTTGAGGTAATTGAGAATTTCAACCTAATGATCACAACCCTTTAGCTGTTAAGCCTCGAACTTATTGTAAGTATTGTGAATGTTGGTTTATTACTTGTCTTTTTATTTAAACTTTTATGTTTTAACTGTGTTGATTTGGTATAGATGAACCACATTTTTCAATTTGTAGTCACACTCTTAGCAAGCTTTGTACCCTAGTGTCCCCTATTCTCCGTTTGCCTTTGAAGGTTCGCGAAACTAAGAGATTGCTTCATGCCTTCAACTCCAACTTTTACAACTCAAACTACCATGGTTAAGTTGATGTATTGATTTATTTCTCTCTAGTTCCAGGCATTTAATTGACTATTATTATCTTTTAATGTCTTTTTCCCTTTACAGTGTAGATCAATTTTGATGCGTTCTAGCGAGCCTGTGGGGATTGGCTACATTCCTGTTGAGGATTGGATAGCCCAGCCTATCCTTTGTAAGGGACAGGGAGAGCGTAGTCCTCCACTATTGATATTTTGGTATCGAGGTCCTGGCCTTCAGAAACTACATCTTCGGCTTTGCTTATCTATGTTGGGAGAGGAAATTGGAATGAGTCTAGTGGATCTAGGAAAAGCTTAGTTCCAGGAATTTTTTTCTTTCTTGATTTTGAGTCTTTTCTGAGTTCCTACCAACGTGATGGGCTAGATACATATCGTGTTATGTCTATTTTAATCAATCTTGGAAGAGATTGGTTAATGACTTCAGTCAAAATATGAGATTTGAATTATTTGAGTCAATGATCTGAATAGGAAGGTCCAATTCTTGGAGGAATAATGTACACACTCCAGACAAAACTAGATGTGTTTGAGGAAAAATCAAAATACAAGAACATGTGTCGGGGTACTGAGAAATACGCTAAGACAGGAGCTTCTCTTTTAGATGATATTAGGGGATTCACCTAAGATTCACTGTAAACTCACATAGCCTATTTCGAACGGATAGACCGTGAACTTACCAAGATGAAGGAGAAGCTCCAAATGACTAAAACTGTTTACTTCCTTACCATAAAAGAAAATATCCAAGCCCAGGAAGGCCTAACTCCACCAAAAGTTAAAAATTAGCAAGACTAGACTTTCTGTTATGGAGCTTGCAGTTGTTGAAAGAAAGGTTTATAAAGTTAATTTTTTTGAAGAATTTATGCAAGGAGTGGGAAACAGAGCTCTCTATATTATCAGAAAATTTCATCCTGAATGGAACATGTATTTCTTAGATGTTCGTGAAGAGGATGTCAGTGTCACCTTGTCTTTCGAAGTTTCTATGTTAGCCTCTAGGGTTTCATATATTTTTTCTCGTTCCATTGAGCCTTTTTAGCCCACGGATTTGATATTATTCATCTATTATGAGGTCGCTACTATAGCTGAACCAGATAATGCTTATAACAATTGATGGCCTTTTCAGCCATTTATTCAATTTGGATGAATGTATTTAGTAAAATTGGGTTATCTTATTTCTTATTCCTCTTTTTTTTGGTTTATATATGAGTTCGCATCACATTATTTACTTGTTTTGGCATCACAATGATATCGTTTTAAGTGTTTTGTTCGTTTGTTTCAGTCGGCAGCCACGTTTCACATAATTGTAAATAATTTTGTAACACAATTCATAAGATAAAAACCATATAATGTTGTATTAAGACATATCACTGAAACACCTTAATAGCAATTTTTATTCATAAATATTTCTGTAGCTGCATTGTATTTTTTGTCATGACAATTTGTAACTAAGGACAATCATAGGGTCATCCTTTACATTTTTTTGATTATGATGGGATGGATTTCAATCCAACCTCCCTAGGCGGAGTAACTCTCACCTTTACATCATTTCATTGGTGGGATAAAACTCGCCTTCAAATATAGCTTTGTTTGCGGACAGAATATCTCCTTCAAAGATAGAAATATTGGCGAGATTAACCTTGCCAATAATCTGAGTTTCATAGTTGGCGAAACGAGACTCGCCTTTCATATTTCCGTTCATAGAGCTGATGTGACCGTATTCCACGCCCAACTTCGGTCTTACAAATTTCTCACTTATGCTTCTCCTAGTACTTGTAAAACTATCTTTATTGACATATATGTTTATCAATCTTTCACAACATAGGATGTTTGTTTTCCTGAAGAGGTTTTTCAAGCATGTTTCTTTCATTAATCATGGTGGTATTGATTAGTTGAGCTATTGGGCCGCTCTCCTCATGGCACGGAGATAACACTCATGCATGGTTGCTTGATCTTCCTAGACCATGGCTATCCATTTTGGAGGTTTGAATTTTAACTATAGGTGGTGGATAGGGGTCACATCTTTTAGTTGTTTCAAGGTGAGCCTTCCAAGGATCATGTTGTATGCATACTTACTATCCATGATTAGGAAGTCCATCCTCATTATCTTAATGGTTAGTGTAAGCTGTCTTCTAAGGATCAGAGTGTCTCTAGTGAAATCTTAAAAAGGTTCAACCATAAGTACCCAAGGATGATCGACCTACATTTGGTTAAAAGCACTTCCAAATAATATATTAACAGAGCTGCCATTAAGCACAAGCATAGAGCTAGGGCCATTGCAAGCTATTAAAAATTATCAGAAGGGATGCAGGTTAGGGGTTACATCGAATCCAAAAGTTCTCCATCGTAGGCTTCTTGACAGCTTAAACATAATCATTTTGTGCATTTGCCATTTTTTTCGCAAACCTAAAGACCTCCGATAATAGTATGGATCACTCTTACTCGAGGTAGGGAGTGCTGGGTGCTTGCTAGTGCTTACGAGGAGTCTACATACCTTAACCTACCTCTACGACCTCACCCTCTAATGCTTGAGTATGGATGCTTTCAACCATCGGATCCTTCGTGTAACCTTCATGTTGACCTTGTAGCTTCGTTATCCTTATCACCTCATAGCACTCATCCATGTCATGATCCCTGCTACAACGAATTTTACAAAACTTTACCTTTCGATTATCAGGAATGAAGGTACTTCGCCTGCTACTTATGAGGGACCCGAAGAGATTACATGTACATTGCTTTTATGGTCATTAAGGAGTGGGTACTAATCCTTCATCAGTCTAGGCGCATACGTTGAGGCTTTCCCCTTAAAAACTCGCTCTTTCTCTACTTTCTTTCGGTTCTCAATTGTATCTTCAGCCTGGATCTCATTTCGTATCAAACTTATCAACTGATAATAGGAGGCTAGATTCCAGTTACAAACATTTTGTCAGAAGGAAGTCTACATTGGTAATCAGTTCCATAAGGTGTCCCAAGCCTTCTTGTCCGACATCATTTTGTAAGCATTCATTTTGTCACTAAAATGCGTGAAGTAGCTCTTGAGTGACTTGACATCCTCCTGTCACATGTCATTGAGCCTAGTAGACAAGGCTTGTCCCATCTTGCTTCCTGCAAATGTCCATGGAAGGCTTATTTAAACTGCGGCAAGCTTCAGATCAAACTAGTGGTAACTTGCTATACCATTACTTTGCAGATCCATCCAAAGTAAGATGAAAGCCTTGGCACTTAAGTGCAAGACTTTTTTCCAATCGCATTCATGCAATGTACTCGCATAAATGGTACATAAGATCTCCTTTGTCGTTGTAATTATCCATAATCGAACATATGAATTTATCAGAATCGATTCCTCCTTAATTTTCCTAGAAAATGGAAAGTTTTTAACATCATCATCATCCAGTTCATATGACCTTTTAGGTCGATCCTCATATTCATCATCTAGATGAGTGTTATATGAGGTATTGAAAAGACTTTCAACCCTTCGGCGACCATATCTCTTATCATGGGGATAACCTCCCTCCAGAAATGTTTCTCTAGTAGGTCTACTTCTGCGATACCATTTAAGTGGCCTTTTTGACGTATTTTCACGATTTTTCGACACATGTACACTATATTATCATGGAAAGCGCTATTAATAGGATTGGTTTAATTTTCTTAAAATTTTTCCTACACGCTTGCCTTTGTGTTTTCCATCTTCGCTCGCAGAAAAGTATTCTTCGCGTCAGCGCTTCAAACTTTCAGGCATTTACTGAATGGTTTTAGCAGTTAACATTTTCTTTCACAAGCGACGATGTTGTTGGGGGGGAGGCGTCGATCCGCACTTCTAAAGGAGTTTTCTCTCTTTGTATCTTAGGATTCACATCATTGTCTGGTGGACAGTCGCTACATTTTTCGACTTTCACCTCTGAAGCTTTCATCTCCTCCAATTTTTCTTCAATTTGACTAATGTTTTCAAATCTTAGAGATTTCAAAATTTTTAGATCTAACAAGATTTCGTGGTCTACTTTGTTCAAGTATTTCCTACAAACAATACCAATTTGCTGACAATACAAGTATGATCAACTAAATCAACTCACATAGCTATGATTTTCACTTTCGAAACTGACTAATTTTGATGTTCAAACTGGAGCAAGAAGGGAAATAGCTATTGAAAGGAAGATAATTAAATTGTATGCGTTTCACATCAAATTAGTGGATATTTATAGATTTCCCTCCAAATTTTGGGGTAGTTTAATTTTTTTTGAAAGAATGACAGATGGCATCTCTACTTTGGCTATCTTATAACATATTTGGTTAAGAATCATGCTTTATTCATTGGCCCACGTGCCTTTTATTAACAGCCTATAGCCAGCATTGATTACGAAAAATGGTTTGCAAGATTCGAGCGAGCCTTCTGATCTTTGTTCCCTTCGTGTGTCGCTTTACGCTTCACTAATAGGTAGTTAGGATCGCGGACTTTGTTTAAAGGGTTAAAAATTGGAACAACATGTTCAAATGTATAAATTATTGTTTACCCATAATATGAATTCAGTTCTTTGTTATGTTACTTATGTAGGCAAGCCCAATTTTGGTCATAAAATGGCTTTTGAAAGTAATTTTACGAACTTGATATCTAGCTATTGTGTATTTTTTATTATTTTAGGAGAAAACTGAAATTGGATGAGAACAGATGAAAATGAACAATAATTGAGCAAAAATGATCAAAGTTGGAACATATTTTGAAAGTTGGGGACTAATGATAAGCTAAACCACCAAAAGTGGCTTTGTTAGTATTATTTTCACTTTGATGCTTAATTATTTATGTTTTTTATTATGTTAGGAGAAAATTTGGGATCAGAGCAAATATTGATTAAAGACGAAATTCAATAAAATCTGCAACTTTGAAATCAAATTCCGTACTTTAAAAATGTAAGGATTGGATTGCATTATTTTGAAAGAATTGAGGACTTGAAGGAACCGAAGGACAATTGTTGGGATTCGACGAAGATCAACAATAGCTCGGAGTGATTTTTATCTTGTGTATTGTAATTGAATTCGATGATATCTTTTAACTTTTATGTTATTGCGACATTATGAGTGATTACATATTTTTTATGTTAGGACGATGATGTAGCTTAGGGTTTAATAAGTGTTAAATTTCAAGATTTCATGGTACTTTAATACGTGTTAATTATTTATTGTATATTTAATGTTTCAATTGTATGAACAACAATTGATTGATTTAGAGATAATATTGAAACAAATAGGTGATTTATGATTCTAGTTCGTGCAATAAATAACATATATATTATAAGAAATTGACAGATAGTTATAGGATATGCAAACTATATAAGAGTTTCTATAGGTAAAGCATTCATATGTGTGTGAATTTACATGGAGTTATAATAAATTCGAGCATATGAATATGAATAACGTTACTCAAAAGAGATCACCAGTAGGTTAATTCGATTATTGGCACATATGAAATGTGGCTAAATGAATTGTAATTAGATTAACGTTAACAACCTAAGTGAAATCGAAAATCCTAACTATTTAACCTTATAATTTTCTCAATCGAATTTAATTAGTTTACATTATTTAATTTAGTTTAAATTTAGTTACAAAACACTTCTTGAATCGATATTGGGTTACTATTTTACATTAAATTGATGTTAGGTTAACTTAAAAATTCATAGTAGTCTTTTTAAGGTAATACCTAGACTCAAAATCTATGTTACTACTATCATGATCATAGATGAACAAATTTCGGCACCATTATCGAGGAACTAATTTGTTTAACTACTTTTTATTATTAATTCTAGCTTTGATTTAAATTCTTCTTTTTCTATTTATGTTTTTATTTTTCTTTTACTTTTTTTAAAAAAAATTGATTTACTTGTTTTTCTTGGTTTCATTGACAGTGAAGTAAAGGAAGCAATAGCTTAAAAACAACATGAGATTGGAGATCTCGAAATTCATGAAGACAACATGCCTATAGTGTTGACCTATGATTCAATATAGCCCCACTTATTTTGATTATAACAAACAATACACTTATATTTCTAACAAATTTTATTTCTTGAGTTTTCATGAATATATCTTCGTAAGCATTTAAAAAGTCAAATCATCATCCGTTGAAAAACAAGCAATCAAATGAGACTCAATTATAACAAATAATACACTTATATTTCTAACAAGTCTTGTTTCTTGAGTTTTTCATGAATAAATCTTCTTAAGCACTCAAAGGCTTAAATCGTCATCCGTTGAAGAACAAACAATCAAAAGATACTCGAAAAGATCAAGAATCTTGAAGATTAGAGTTTTAGAAGTTGTTTCGATTCATATGTAAAGGTATAACTCACAGGGTTGTTCCTCGGAGTCCACCTGTTGTTACATTAGTTGATCATTCATGAATTCAGGCTTCGGTCCCCATTAGCTGTGCTTCTATGACAGTTACTTCTACATACTTTGACCCACACTTGATGGATATGCTCGAGAGGCCGCGGGGATTCGGTAGTATGGAAGTGCCTATTGCACAGTGTCAGCATAATATAGAGGCTCCTCTTTCTGCAGAACAGTCGGATTTAGGGGATTTCCCTAAGGTTGAAGTTCATCAGCTGGGTCCTTTTCGTAGATCTTCTTCTGATGATTTGACAAGTCTGGCTGGTAGGACAAAAGATGATGGATTCGTCCCAGTAAGTCGAAAGAGATATTCAAAAGTTAGTGACAATTTACTACCCAAGATGATGACCAGGAGTCGATAGCAGAATACCTCTTCATGTAGTTCCAGATGAGTGTCATCATCTAGAATGTGAGAGGTGTAGCTACTCACAGGCGCCTGAGAAAACTTATTCAGCTTCATCAGATTTTTATTCTGGTTATTTTGGAGCGTATGATTTTGGATAGGAACTTTGAATTTGTTCGTCGTTATT
>CAIGRN010056325.1:0-13013 GCA_903798345.1 Fraxinus anomala
GTCGTGGGGCGTATCCCGGGTAGTCTCAATCTCAATTGGACACTTGAAATAATTATTAATGCAACCTATTATCACCTACCTTTTTGAGTTGGATATGAATTAAAATTGTTCATTTGAAAGTTATATGTTGTGTCACTTTTTAATTTAAAAGTCACAATTTGTCTAATATAGCTATTTTATTATGTATAGATGTCACGACGGTATCAACATGTTACATAACTGAATGTTTTGAAGACAATCTATTTTTGGAAGTTGCTACTTCTGAAGAAAATGACATGATACAATTATAGATATGTGAAATTCAAAATTTGATGACAACATCTGTTCAAAGACTATCAACTATCGATGAATTTGGAATTTGATGCCAATGTTAATAAAAGCATAATGGGAGTTGAAGAAATCATTAATGAAATAGGAAGTGAAATCATTTCAATTGTCATCACTATGAAAAAAAATCCATGAAAGAAAAGAAAGTTTTAAGATTTATGAAACTCAAGTGTTTGAAGGTTTTATTTATTTATTTATTTTGGATTGTCTTTCACTATAATTTGTATTATTAAATAATTTTTAGATTGATTAAAAATTTAAAATAATATTAAAATAAGAAAATACATTTTTATGTTTTTTTCCACCTAGACTTCTTGCCTAGTCTGAAACCTCTACATCTTGCAACGCATTTCGCTTTTTAGAATACTATGTACAAGTGAATTAAATTTCTTATTATTATTATTATTATTATTTTATGTTTTGAATTTGATGACTTTTTTATTTTCTTATTTATTTATTTTAGTAACAAATAACATGTCATAATTGCGAGTATGATGAGAGTTCAATGATCTTTAGTGCATTTTACTCCTCGTTGAAAAATTCAAAATAAAATTGAAAAAATCTGAATATAGGGAGTTTTATTTTGTTTATATTCTGTCTTACCCATAAAAGTTATATTTTTGATGTTGTCCTTGTCCGATATATATTTTAATCTGTATTCACTAATATACAAAAATAAATTATTTAAGTTAACTTATAAAGAATTTTACTCCTTGACTTAGCTCATGTTTGGCCTTAATTTATAAAAACTTTTTTTTTTTTTCAAAATTTATTTTCAATTATATATTTTGTGGGATTCATAATTTCTATCAACCTTTTCGATTACACATTTTATCATTTTTTTAATCAAAATTTACTTAAAATCTAATTTTTAGCCAAATCAAATTGGGGCTTAATTTTCTTTTAAACTTAGGCTGTAACTCTTTGACCTTAAATGAAATCGAAAGAAACGAATGTGTGGAAAATTCTAAGGGAACTTGAAAAAATTAAATGCGAGCTTAGTCCACGTATATGGAGATTTTAATCTAAGTCAAAGTGAATAATTAATTTTAACCATATATTCCATGAGAGCCACAATTTTTTAATCACACGTTTTTATCAATTTTTATAAAAATTTATTAAAAATCTAATTTTAATATATACTAAACAAGGGTTTATTCACATTTTTCTTCTTCCGAAATATACGTTATTTTATTGGTAAAGGTCATGAATTTAACGTGTTGTATTAAATAAAAATTGTGGTGACAATATAACATCGATTTCTTTTTATTAGTCCCATTTTCATAATTAAATCAAGAAAATAATAGAAAAGTCAGATAATAAACACTTCACAGGATTTCAAAATTTCAATTACAGGATTCAACGTCAACAGGGAAACAATTGTACTTTCATAATTAAGGAAACAATCGTGATTTCACTCAAAAGTTAAACTCCTAGTTCTACCATGAATGAACTTGTCATGATTTCAATCAGAAATAAAATTCCTAGTTCTACCACGAATGAACTTGTCATTAATTATATATACTATAAAAGGGAGAAGAAATTCAGCATAAACCCAAATTTTTCGCTTCCCTTTGTTTCAAAATTTGACTATATTTCGTTTCAATTTCTTGTTAATAGAAAATTAATGGGTTTTTGGAAGAAAGTTCACATTCTTGGTGCAGGAACGTATGGAACCGTACATTTGGCGAAAAAGTTCATGAATCCTCATCTTTCTATTGCTACCGCCGCCGTTAAGTCCGCCACTATTTCGCTTTCGACTTCGCTGAAGATTGAAGGAGATATTCTGTTTGAACTGAGAGGCTGCCGAGAAATTGTTCAGTGTTTTGGAGAAGACATAAGCTATGAAAACAATAGACATGTCTACAATCTTCTCCTTGAATACGCACCTGGTGGGTCCCTCGCCGATTTGATCAAGAAATCTGCCGGCAATATGCCAGAATCTCTCGTTGCGTGTTTCAGTTATATGCTGCTTAAGGGTCTCTCTCACGTTCATGAGAAAGGGTTTGTTCATTGCGACATAAAACCCAGCAATATTCTTGTCTTTCCCAGCGAAGATGGTAGTAGTATTCACAATCTCAAGATTGCAGATTTTGGACTGGCCAAGAAAATTGGAAAGGATAAAATCTTGCCTCATAAGCGATCGATTCACGTCAGAGGCACACTGCGCTATTCGTCCCCAGAATCGATAGTTAAGGGGAAGAACAAGCCAGTTAGTGATATATGGTCTCTTGGTTGCACTATCGTGGAGATGATCACAGGGAAACTCATCTGGTCGACTGCTGGAAGTAAAGAAGAGATTATTCAGGAGATTGAAATTGGTAATCCAATACCTGAAAATATTTCAGATATTGCAAAAGATTTCTTGAATAGATGCTTCGAAAAGTATCGTGGAGACAGATGGACAGCCGACATGCTATTGGATCATCCATTTATTGTCAAGAATTTAAAAGCATTGCCTCCAAATTTTAACGAACGAGTGCTGCTCTCCCGGAGTAATCCCTTTTCGACTGGTATATGGGCTTCTGAATTGCACCTATTTACCACTCGACCGGAGCAGGAAAAACCTACTGCTTCATTTAATATTGTATCTCGTCTGCTATGTGCTCCACGCAAGGATGAGAATGTTCGTGGTCAGATTCTACCACCTCATCAGCAATGTGCACCCAGCAAGGATCAGAATCAGATCGTTAGTGGCCAGTTTCTACTACCTCACCAGCTATGTGCACCCGGCAAGAATCAGAATGTTCGATATCCGATGCTACTACCTCATCAGCTATGTGCACCCGCCAAGAATCAGAATGTTCGTGATCAGATTCCACTACCTCACGAGAAATGTCAACCCCACAAGAAGGTTCAAAATGCAATATGAAGTTCGTTATGTTGCTATGGTTTTGCTGCGCAGAACTTGGTGTCTTTTGGAAGCCATGCTAGTTTAGGTATTTGTCATATTTTTGTATAGTCTAGGTTATTTCTAGTTTGTCGAGACAACGAGTTTGTTTTTCTTTTTGTTGATATGTAAATTTACAACTTCATGTATGAATAAACTTACAAGGACTTCGTATTATTTTCTTCAATTAAGATCCAAATCAACAATTTCGTTACCTCTTGGGCTAGATTTTAAGTATTCTCAATTCTTGTTAACGTAACCCCATCCATTGCTGGTGGGGTCCGGCCAAAACAGGAGATTTTTTTGGGTACTACTCTTGGAGGATAGTACACCATGAGATGTAGAAAGATTTAACATTCAAATATATACAATTAGTAGGGTAACTAAATAATTAAAATAATAGCCATTTATTCCCTAATGAATTTGTTATTTAAAAAATAATGGTTTTCTTGTTCGATTGTACAATGTGGCTTGTGTTGGAAGTACGTTTAGGATGCAAAAGTACATACCAAATATATTTGTACTACTAGCAATTTTATGTGTACTGCCATATGTTCCTTTACCCTTCATAAAGTAGTCGTTCACCTACCTTGTAGTCATTAAAAAGGGGCTTCAATGAGTCTCTGTTAGCAACCATTTCAGTAGGAAATTGTTATTGTTAAAAAACTTTTTCATGTTAAAACTTTTAAATTTCTATCGTTTCATGGGTACTTCAGATCAAGATCATGATAACTCATCGATAAGAAAACAAATTGGAGAGCAAGATCATGGTCACACGTTATCAAGGTAACGAATAGGAGAGTAGGGAGACGGGGACGAGGCGGAGCATGAAATGGACCATTCTACATCACATTTTGGGTGTTGATGCCCTTTCCATGCACTGCCTCTTCCCTGGCTCCCCTCTTCCCGCTTTTTCTCTCTTGTACGCACACATGTTCATAATATTTGGTAAATTGAGATTTTTACTAATATCTAAGTATATTTGTATGGATAGGCTTATTTTAAAATTTTAGTCAAGATTTGTGAAAGATTGTGGTTCGCATGGCTGTCACATTAGCCCTCAAAATTTTATGCTTCAAAAAGTAGTTACTTAACATCAGAATAGAAAAAAAATGGTTGACAACATAAATTATAAACATTAGATTATTATTATTATGTAACTTACATAAGTAAGTACATTCAAAAGATAATATGTAACCTATATGGAACAACATAAAGTGAGACTTACCTTCCCAGTTATGCTAAGCATTTAGATGATACATATAGAGGTAGCTACAGGTCAAAGCTGTGGCTGTTGAAATGGAATACAGATTTATTGTTAATTCTATTGAGATTCTGTTTCCTGCACTCTTTAGCAACACTAGTCTGAAGTGTTGGAGGGCCACAAACAATTACACCAATGTCGACATTTTCCCAACGCTCTGCCATCGTCCCGAAAATTTCTGCAGCATAGAGGGGAGTAGAGTCAATCAAAATTGCATTCTCAAGTCTCAAGAACTCTCTCAATAACATAAATTTGTTGAACGGGGATTGGATAGGGACAGGCCGTTTACCGTCACAAAAAGAGGATAATTAAAGAAAAGCCGAGTAAAACAGAGATAGATCTAGGAACATACCACTGAAGTCGGGTCTTTGACCATACCGAATAATGTTGAGATACTGTTCCTTCCCAGTTTTCTTATGTATCTGTGTCTCTTTAGGATGCACAATGCTGCTAGTATTTGTGGATTTCTCACATTCCTCCTTGTATGAAGTTTTTCTTTCCCAAATATGCCATAAACCAATTACAAGACCCCCAAAAAGGACAGCACTAATGGTCATGCATGCTATGAATAAAAGGCCCTTATACCACCAGTAGTCTATGTTGTAAGGATTTATGTACAAGATATCTAACAAATAGACAGTAATCACCAAACCTAGTGTAGACACTATAACGTATAACCCCGACCATAAAATGTGTCCAGTACCAACCAACACAGACATTCCACATTTCTGGGAGGCAGGGAAGTTGGAAGAATTAACAGGTTCCATAACATGACCCTCTTCCTGCAATTCATGCATCGAATCAATCCATTGACATGGAGATACACTAATGTTAGAACAAAAAGATGTGTGCAATTACCAATGAGGGTTCTGTTTGTCGAGTAACGTAGGTTTGAATCTCAAGGTTCAATGCATCAGGAAAAAATGGACAGATAGACTTCATATCGACTGTCTGAAGAAGTGGAAGCTCTTTCGATGTTTTAATGGCCCATACTATCAACACATTTCTTGGCAGACAAGGCTTGCTATCATTAATACGGTGAAGAATATCACTCAGGATAGCAAGGAAAGGTGAAATTCCTATGCCGCCTGCAACTAAAATCAGGTGTTCGTACCTAAGAGAAAAGTATGGAGGATCAATTAATTAGTAAATCTACGATAAACAGTGGAAACCGGGAATATATATATCGAGTAACTAATAATGCATAAAAAATTGCTAAAACTTTTAGGAGAACTTTAACATATGAAATCTTCAACCTTATCAGTAACTAATAATGAACAATGAATTGCTGAAGGTTTTATCTTTTCTTTTCATGTTTAAACTTCGACGGTAAACATGAGGGTAAGTCATGGTTTGTATGTGCTTGATATACAAAGTTAAAGTACATACGTCAAGTGGTATGCCGATTCATGACCATAAGGCCCCTCTATGGAAGCTGTTATTTTTGAGTGGGGCAGCAGGAATGGCTTTGTTTCAAGCTGTTCCTCAGAAATACTTGAGATTAGTTTCTCCAGTTTTGCTGTCCAGCCTCCAAGAACCTTTATGAGGATAGCAAGATGATGTTTACCATCAAGAGGGCTAGAGGAGACACTAAAGGGATGCCACTGAAGCCAAGATAATTCACGAACTTGAAGAAAAATCCAACCAAGAGCATTGTAGTTTAAATCTACATTGCGAAAAGAGATCGATGATATATGTTGTAATGGCACTTTAAGATTTAAAATTGGCAAATTTCTTAAGGCCTCTTACTTTCAGGTTTTGAAAGACTCAACTCCACAGTTCCACATGGAAACCATCTTGCTGAAAGTACATTAACTGTCTTTCTTGACTGACAGAATCTAAGAAAACGATCAAGCATGAAGAGAAATATTCCCCCAGCAGCAAAACAGAAAATGAAATCACCAACGTGCAAGGCCAAGAAGACGACAAAAACTACATATAATTGGTGGGTGTAGAAGAACAACTCAAAGTTGATCCTCCTTAATCCAGGAAGTGATGTCACCCACATCAGTAGACCAGCTAAAAGGCTAATGACTCCAGGAAAATTGGCAATGCCAACATTTTTCCAGTCCCTTAGCTGCATGAAAATTATGAAAATTAATAAAAGGAATTGTTAGAACAATTTCATATCTAATGTCTTTCACTAATTTAGAAATACAAGGAATGATTGATGAAGCAAGATATGCAATGACATCAGCATAGGGGAAGACTTTCTACAAGACAGAACTAGCCAATAGTATGCTTCTGTTTATTCAATGTAAACTTCAGCCTTCTATAGATGACCAATGATTATTTGTTTACATACAAATACAATTTCACGAGTTTAATCGGATACATGCAACCAGTATATGTCAATGTCTTTCAGGCAACAGTAAATAGATAACACGAAAATTCATGAGCATACTTGTATTATAATATACATCTCCAGGTAAAATATCACAATCTGTTTATAAATTCCCGTTTAGAATGTGTAGGATGAGATTTCACCTCTTGCATGAGACGTCCCTCTATTGTCCATCCAATCACATAGAACAGACCATGAAGAGTAAACAGAAACATTGTTAGATGTCCTAACCAGACATGATATCTGGTTGCGTGCTCAAAAGGGATATCTATGAGCCGGAGAAGAACTGATCCTCTTGCAACAGGCAGAAACAAAAAAGCCAAGCAAAATAATCCAATCAACCCCAACCTGAGTCCTGTGAGCTCCAGCATCAAAACACTGAAATAATTCAAGTTTTAATGGTGGTTAAAAGGACATCTCTAAGATATTTCAAAATTAATTTACTTCTATTCGCAGTAGCTTAAAAAATGAAACAGACAATGAAAAATTAAACATTCGAGCTTATAATTTCATGGTTATAAAATCCTGTCTAGGATATTTAATTTTTCATTGTCTGTTTCATTTAATCTATCGACATTGGTTACTAAAGGTTTTAGGAAACATTTCATTCTGTTAGGTAGTCTGAAGGTGGAGCAAGTGGAGCACAGAAGCTGGGTGGAGTGATCATTAGCAATGCATAGAATTCAGAAAAATAACGTACTTCTCTCTAATAGTGCTGTATACAAATGGAATTTAATGAGAATTCATCAAAAATAATGTATTTCGACAGATACAGTTGTCCACACTTTGATGTGTCAAAAATAATCGCATCTTTCACCATAGAAAGTCAGCTGATCTCTGGGACTAGTTACTATAGAACAGAACGAGACTGTTGTAAGTGGAAAAAACTTGCTCCAACGCCCAAATAGTTTCTCCAAGGAACAAAAATTGCTAACGAAACCAGATATCAGGTTAGATATCACATCATATAAATATCTGCTAAGATCAAAGTAATTTCAACGATCTCTCTCTGTTCATGAATGTCGAAAATCACACATTCTCTTCTTTTAACTCCTTCGCTTCAGAAATAAAAGGCTTAGAACACTTTCTGACTGCTAATAGGAAAATGTGTGTTAATGGAAAAGCACTAGTTTAGAAAAAAATGATGAAGCACAGTCCGGAGAAGACACAAGCTGAGAACGGGGATGGGACAACAGGTAGGGAATCCACTAAGAAATTTTCTCTAGAGCATCTCGTGGAACCAAAGCAATGGTACGGCACTCTTTGATTGACAAATTACTGAATGGCATTTTAGTCTTTTTCCCCAAAATCCATCTCTCATCGTGTATTGATATAATAGCAGATCAAAGATAAGTATGATCAAGACTTATTAGAAAGATGAAAAATATTACAGGTCCATTTCCTTTTGAAAGTCTTTGAGCTTACTATAGCAGGTTGAGGTGGTTCTAGATTAACGAAGCTAAATTGAGTTCACTCATAGCAGCTAAAACCAACAGAATTTTTGCAATAAACGTCAATCTCTTATTCTCAAAGATCCAGTGTTTTAAAAAAAGGAAATATGTTGATCGTGATTATAGACGTAATAAACATATATTGACAAGAAAAAAAGAAAGAAAGAAAGAAAGAAACTATAGATATTGCAGACTAGTACCTTTGTTCTTTAGAAGGCAGATGATGAAACCAGGAAGATACAATATCCCAGTTCTTGATGGATTCAACAGAAACTGCCCAGATGACGTATGCAGTAAAGAGTATGATTCCAATTAACTCTGCAGCTGAAACAACACCAAATGGTCCATCAACGAGAACAGGGAATGTCCACAAGCGGAAACGTGGATATCTTGAAGTTTTTGTCCTGTCACAAAATTTCAGACTATGAGTTATGTAAAGACCTAATAAGCATGTATATGCTGAGAATATGATGGTAACAGTGAGAACGGCCGAGTATGTTATAACAAATTACATACTCGTGAATTTCCTCTTTCCCTGAGATGATGAGATAAACAGTGGCCAAAAATGCAATGAGGAGGATAGGGCCACTGAAAAGCAGAAATATGCTTCCTGCAGCAATAGGGTACTTAGAGAAACACGTATCCTGCAATCAATTAGCAAAATGTTCAAGGATGAACTTGGAGTTTCCAGCTAACCTGTTTCGCCGAATAGAGTTCCATTGGTAGCTCGACTCCACTTCCTATACAAATCAGTACCGTAATTAGATGGATACATGAAGATAAAAGCAGCCCAGGCAATGAAAATTGCCCACAGTACCACTCTGAGAATCCATTTTGCTAATGAAACCCACAAAGTTTTCTTGTTGGCACCCTTCTCTTTCAAAATAAGTGGTTCATAGCCTGAATTCTCATCCATTAGGCCAAAATAAAAAACCCACAGAAATTCAGTAATAAAGAGGGCAAGTGTTTAACTTGCAAGTGTAGTTTAGATTCCATAAAAACCATGGATATATAAATATACAAGGTTCAGAAAAACACAAATCAATCAACATTGATCAGGTTAATTCAGATTAAATGAAAAAATTAGGAGAAATTTAAGCCACATAAAAGGTGACAAATAATCTCAACCGTTGTTAGTAATGCTATGTTTTCAAAGTGATATGACTTCTCAACGTTCATGACCAACAATTCTACTTTTTGTGTTACACAACTCACATATCTATGACATACTGTGTCATTGGCACTTCAAATTTGCACACACTGACATTCTTTGGACAATCTTTTTAAAAATAGAAAATTGAAAACTAAATCATTTTACCACTTTTTATATTTATTACTACAAGTATAGAATGCTGGTATTGCATTAATCAATAACCTAAAATATAAATGTTTAATCAAATGTGGGATAATCTGCCTTCAAAATGGGAAAAATGAATGTTCCATAAAGGATAAAGCATCAAACCCCAGCATGGTCCATGTAATCATAGTATTACGTGACAGAACATAAGGGAAGGGAGATATTTAGGCTAATTTTTCATTTCTATGATTTCATAAAAACGAGGGAATCTTAAATCTAAAATTTAAGAAAAAAGATGCCACATATTTATGAGCAAAAGACCAACGAACCTTGTCAGTATATCAACAATCAATCAATGAGAATAAAATCGAAAATCACCTCGAAATTCATGTGTACCTCAATCACTCTGCGTAGCGTGCGTCGCCATCGATGGATGGAGAAAGCTGGGGCGCAATACATTCACAGAACATGCGATTTAAATTATAATTTTCTTATAAAATGTTGATTCACGGGTAAATTTCACAGGCGGTCACTGAACTTTACCCTTACTTGCAATCAGATTATTGAACTTTTGATTCAGAGCAATTAAACCATTATACTTTAATTTGCAATTAATTCGTTAATCTTCTGTTCAATCACTTAAGACAACTTGTGATGTGACCGTTAATATACTAAATACTGTAATTACTTAATTACTATAACTAGGAAATTTTCAAGTTTTAAAAAATTAGACTATTTTAAAGTTTCCATATCGACACTTCCTACTTAATCTAACATGAGTCGAACATCTATAATAATTAAAATAATAAACATATGGATATCAAAAAAAATTGATGAAAATATGTTATTTTCAAAATTAATCCCTTGTTTAGTCCACATTATTTTCAAAATATATTTTTCTCTCTTTTTTTTTTCAATCACATTTTTCAATAAAATAATATTATACGTAAATTTAAAATTTTTCTTTATTTTTGACCACACATTCTCCTTCGAATCACTATTATATAGATATGGACATCATTCATGTTATGATGAGTTCCTTCTCTTTGTCTAAGGAGGCTGTGAAATAGTAGAAGTCAAATATCACTTATGGTATTCATGAATGTGCCTAGGTTCTTGTATAGAGGGAGGAGGCAAAAGGAATTCACGATGGGCGTATGTGCACAATAGGTGTTACGTATGCATTATTCATTAATTTAATAATCTTAAAATAATTAATATATTATTAAAATTAACAAATGTTATTTTAGAATCTTGGAATTAAAGTTAGTGATGTGATTGTCGTGAATTAAAAGTTCAGCGATCTAATTACAAGTAAGACTAAAGTTCGATGAACTCTGGTAAATTCTACCCTACGAACTTGACAAAATGCGTGGAGACTCCCTTACCTTAACGTCCACGGAAGGCTAACATAATGGCTAATTGCTCGTAAATTATAATATGATGGTGTGATTGCTCTGAATTAAAGTTTAGTGGCCCAATTGAAAGTAAGAGTAAAGTGCAATGGCGCGAGTGAAATTTACCCATTTATTCTTTTGAAAATGGAATCCAAAAATTTCTCATTAAAAAATTTGACCACACCACCTTAAAGATTTCAATTATTTATAGGATAAATAAGCGAAAGCGTCATTTGTGGATATATATATCTTAGCTGAAAACTGCGTACATGAGATTGATTGCAACAATTGTACTAAACCAAACCAAAATCACTCATTCCTCAGCCAAACCTAGATCACTTATTCTTTCATGTGTTAGCCGTTTAACGTTATTAAATGCTCATATGATCCTTGTCTGTGCAGCCAATGATCCATCCATCACGCATTAACTCGAGACTGAACATCGCAATCAAAAACTTCTCGCGTGCTCACTTTCATTAATCAAGTTCAGTCATGCTAAATTCATAAAAATTAAAAAAATTAGATTTCGACCTCCTCAATAACTAAGAAAACCTATCACTACTATGTAACAATATTCAGGCCCTATTGTTTGATGATCCTGCAACCTAGTCGGTCTTTGATTATACAATTATGCTACATGTGCAATGATAGTTGACAATTATGATTTGGCATAATCACATTCATTCATTTCAAAAAATCTCAAAAAACTATTCAGATTTTGCCACGTCAACATTATCAATAAACCTTGTCAACCATTATTGTACAAGTAGATTAATTCTTGATTATAAGGTTTGAAGAAACTGTAAGCTGATAACCTAACTGAGAATGAAGTTATAGTCTATAACTTAGCTCATGTCTGATATAGTTAAAAAATTTGATTAAAATCTAAATCAAAGTCAATAATTAATTCTAACCACACATTTCATCAACAATTAATTAAGTAGCTCTTGTTTGGTCCACATTTTGTATAACTCATTTTCTCCTCGTACTTATTTTTCAATCATGCAATTTATGGGACCCATAAATTTTTGAATCATATACATTATTAATTTTTATCAAAATCTAATAAAAATTTACTTTTATCTAAATCAATTGGAGCTAAATGATAAAGAGTTAGGCTGAACCGTTTGAATTTTATTTATTCGAATGCAATTGAAATGAAATACATATTAGTATCTATTTTGGAAATTAATTGTACATCAAAGTGTTGTACATCAAGTTTGCCAGTTTACTGCATGACAAACTGTCATTTGACAATTTCAAAGAAAAAATAATTTTTCCTCCAACAATTTTTTAAAATAAAGACAAAGTCAAACCTGCTGTACAGCAATTTCCATTGGAAAATTAGTGAATTGTTTCAATGTGTACACTGCTCAAGTTGAAGATCAGTCCTAGCCGCGGGGGCGGATGTGGGGGTAGCTGCCCACTGCAGCCTCGGCCTAGAAAAGAATTTTTTTTGTAAGTTTTTTAAAAAAAAAAAAAAAAAGAAATTATAGCTCGATCCAAATTTAAAGTTAGCCCACTAACTACCCTATTCAATGTATACCCACTAGCCCAGCTTATATGGATCAAGTTTAAATCTAATATTTATAATTAGCCCACATACCAATTTATCTCCTTTGAATTGAACATGTTCCATCCCAATTCCCAAACCCACCTAATTAAAAACCCTTACCACGCCTACAAGTTCATTATTTCTAGAACTGGAAGCATCCAAGGACTCGAGCTCCTCTTTGGCTCTTTTATCTTTATTATTTTCGGCATTGCGAAATTTTTGTGAGAATTTTCGAGTCTCTGCAATGCTCTTCGATCTCACTTTGGAAAGGTAATGAATGAAACGAATGGAATTTAATTCGCTTTATTGAATTAAAAAATGCCCTGCATGATTTTTGCCTGAGGGAAGTATTTTGAGTAGTTAAAAAGCAAATCTAAATTTAAATCTTCCCTCATTAAGGCCTTTTTTGAATTGCTTTTTTGTCTACTGTTGTTGCAATGGTTTTTTTAAAATAAAGATGAGACCTTTTTGTTCTATGATATAATTAT
>CAIGRN010056336.1:0-11283 GCA_903798345.1 Fraxinus anomala
TCGAAAATTGAAACAAAACATAGAAGAAAAAAAATAAAAAATAAAAAAGCAAAGTTGGGGATGGGGGGGGGGGCACGTGCCCCCTAAGCCCACCCCTGGGTCCGCCAGTGCCTGCAACTCTTTCTATATAAACCCATAATACAAAGGTTAAATCAAGAATTTTCAGTCATTTCTTCCAAAATATAGAAAAGAAATCATGAAGACATCCACCTGTATTCTAGCTTCAATTCTTGCCTTGCTTTTTTTGTTTGGTGCAAAATCAGTAAATGCTCAAGAAGTTGGTAATGCAAGAAAGAAATATTTTATGAACAATGTTTGTGTGTGTGTGAATCTGAACTGGGATTTATGTTTTGTGTGCAGAGGATGAGAGAGAATTTGATTACGCAAAGGAAAGCGAAAAGGGTCCGAGAAAATGGGGGGAGTTGAAGAAAGAATGGGCAGCATGCAAGGATGGAAAATTGCAGTCTCCCATTGATATGTCCAATGAAAGAGTTGGAGTTATCTCAATCTCAAAACCAGAAAAGAGGGATTATAAGCCTGTCAATGCCACTGTTAGGAATAGAGGTCATGATATTTCGGTAAGGATACATTACTCCATCTCCACCATAATTAAACCATTGAACCCGTTTGGCACGACATTACTTTTGCTTCTACTTCTGTATAAATGTGTCACATACTTTAAACCAGTTTCATTTAAAAGCACTTCTAACCAAAAATAGCTTTCGAGCCTTGCTTGGCATACGGGGAAACACAGTTAGAGGTTTTACGGGGGGTGATATTTTATCACTGAAAGTTGGCCAAAAAAAAAAAAAAGGAAAAAGGGCAACATTATTCTCCCTATAACTTTTTAATATTAAAAGCGCTCCGCTACATGGGTCCATTATTTATTTTGTCTCTCTATACCAACACAAATCAAGATTTGATTAGTTGGCTTTATGAGTGCGTTATACCAATAATTATGTTTTTTTATATTTTCCAGTATTTTATAATTCAATTCCATCTTTAGCCATTATAGAGCTTATCAGGATTAATTGATGGATCATGCTTCCCCCACCAATAACTCACACATAGGGGTGAGTAATTTTTTTTCTTTTTTTATTGAGGTGGATCCCCACCTCATGTGAAAGGATGTACGTTTGGTTTAATTCTTAATGGATAGCTGGCTCAAGACATAATTTAAACAAATTAGTCTAATCTGTCTCTTTTTTAACAAAAGTTGATTCAACATCACAATCAATCCTCACAAAACAAACATACATGCTGTCATAATGATTCATCATTACATTTTAAATTCATATTTAGCAATAAAAAAAAATTAAATATTTCCCGTGTCAAATCTTTAACAAAAAATTAATTCGCTCTCTGTGTTGATAAATGTGTTGAAGACATAGTCGTTCAAGAATTAACTATAGAAATTCCTCGACATGCAGCTTCGTTGGAACGGTGATGCGGGATCAATATTGATCAACGGGACGGAGTACCCACTTCAACAAGCTCATTGGCACTCTCCTTCTGAGCACACTATTAATGGTAGAAGGTATTAGCATTTGGCACTTCACTCTACGTTCTCGTATGTTTTTTCTCGAGTGTGTAGCCGAGAATCGACGCTCAATAAAGTACAAATTTCTTTAACAGGTACGTCATGGAATTGCACTTGGTACACCAAACCTCGGACCTAAATGTTCAGAACCGGATAGCCGTTACTGGAGTCTTCTACAAGATTGGCAAACCTGATAAATTTCTCTCCAAGGTAAAAAAATTGATAAAATTCATGATAATAATTTCTTTGTATTTACTTCGTACAAACTAGCCCTCATTAAAATTATAATACATTTTTCTCTATATTCTTTTCAACCACATATTTTTCAATAAAATAATATTACACGTAAATCGAAAATATTTCCTTCTTTTTCAACTATCCATTCTAAAAAAAAAACACTATTCCGAAATTTATATTACCAAATAATGGTGGCTAAATTTTATTCTCGAGAGGAAGTCATCTACATGAGTTTGTTTTTTTGCACCCGGTCCAATTATTGCCATATTTCTCCCATTGCAGTTAATGACAAATATATCATCAATGGTTGATCAGAAGGATGAAGACAGAAATCTGGGAATAATTAATCCAAAAGATATTAAAATGAACAGTCGAAGGTATTACAGATACATGGGATCACTCACAGTTCCTCCTTGTACTGAAGGTGTTATCTGGACCATAAACACTAAGGTATAGCCTTAAATATTTTAATTTTTTTAACAAATTAATGCCTGTAATTAATAAATAAATTATTTCTAATTCTGAACTACTTTTAGGTGAAGACTGTCTCAAGAGATCAACTTAAGTTGCTTAGAGAAGCCGTCCATGACGTAAGTTATTTAAAATTATCGCAGTTATCAGATATTATTCGATAAAAACATAGTTATTTAAAATTATCGCATTAATATAATTATTTTTTCTATTATTTTCATTTTTTACAGTATGCAGAAGAAAATGCAAGGCCATTGCAACCAAAACACAGTCGAGATATTTACCTTTACGGCCAGGGTGATACAAGTGATTGATTGTTGATCACTAACATTTATTTATTTTTATCCTTCGACACCTGCCAACACTAGTATTGAATCTTTTTTTTTCATTAGTGTTATGCATATTAGAGCCAATTATTTAAAGAAAAATATATGTTTGAGACATTTGTCTGGTTACTATTTCCTTTCATTTTAACTTTCTAACATAACATCTTAAACAAGACCAGATCAAATTGTAGAGACAACCTTTGAAGTTAAGTTTTTGCAACGGTCAAGAGAGCGTTGCAAAATAAGAAATTAGTAACATTTATTAAAATTTTGTTGTCATAGCTCAATTATGTTAACCAACGACAACATGTACTTATTGACCGTTGCAACATTCATTAAGTTTTTGCAACAGTCAATTGAACGTTGTAAAAGTAGACATTAGCAACATTTGTTAAAATATCATTGTCAAATCTCAATTATGTTAAATAAGACAACATACACTTACCGATCGTTGCGATAGACCCATATTAGTAACATGCAATTAATGAATATTGATTTTCCCATGTTGCAAAATATCATTTTTCTAGTATCGTGTGAATTTTTAATTCTCTAAAGATAATAAAATTAAAGAAACTTACCATTAGTTTACAAGTCTTCAATCATAATCAAATAAATGAACTGTCTGGTATTTTATATTGATGTCCAATTGTCAATAATCAAACAAACCTTAGGTTTATTAAGTCGTTATTTGATTTTGATTTTTTGAGAAGTCATTATGTGAGAAAATGATTTTTTAAAAGAATGCATGGTTAAAAGATTAAAAAAAAAAAAGGTTACGAATCACATGTAAAATTATTTTATTAAAAAAATGTATAGTTGAAAATGAATTTGAGAAAAAAAAAATTGATTTGAAAAATAAAATCAGACAATGACTAAGTTCTTTCTTCAGTTTCTTTTTGCCCGTCACGGAACAAAAATATTTTGTGCAACATTTAATAAGGAAAACATTTTTCTGTCAGATATAAAAAGGATAAATTGGTTAAGATGAAATAATTAGATTATTCACATGGATAATTATATTCACACCTCAGTTTTTATTTCTTACACTGCATTTTAATTTTACTTAAAAGTTTTAATTTTTACTCATTATAGCACTTATGTCCCTCACAATTTTTCATATCATTTTTATCCTCAAACTTTTCATTAGTTAAAATATTTTGTATTGGATAATAGTTTTATGTCGAAAAGTCTATTGAAATAGCGTAAAACAACTTATTTTTCATCATATTTTTAAAATGAATAAATAAATAAAAAGTGAAAAAAAATAATATTTTCCCTCATTTCAATGCATGAAAACAAAATATTTTGATATAAATTATAACCAAGGACGAGACATACTAATTAATAAAAAGTTGAAAATAAGAATTCCAAAATGTTAAGGAAATAATTGTTACAATCAGAAAAGATTGAGAAATTTGACTGCAATTAAAATATAGTGTAATAAATAAAAATTGTAATATCACGCCCCATTCGCATCCCGTCCATTTTTGGCTAAATTTGACATGTTGTCCACAAATTATTAATATCCCACTAAAAACATCATCACTTTTAAGTTTGACAAACATGATAATGCATTTTGCCTTGTAAGCTATATATGGATGCTTGTCACGCCTCATTATTGTTCTTCAATTTACTATGTTTAGAGTCGATCATAATAAATACACTATGCTTTCACATTCTCATCCTAACTATATTAAAAGAGGGGCAAGGCTTTGGCTATTGTTCATAGTACTATTCATATGCGTGACGGTATTATTAATTTTTGCCATTTTTTTTATCGTTAGGGGGTTCAAAATGACATTTTCATCATTTTCGGCTGCCCTATAAATTGATTTTTTAGTGCGCATTCACTTAATTTGGTTCTTTTAATTTTCTCTCTACATGAGAGCTTAGCGGGCTTGTAAAATTACTGTTCGTCGATCGATTTATATGGGAAGCTGCTATTGTAGGAGTCAATATTTGATGTTGAGTGCTACGATAGTCGACTGATTTTCTATGGACCTCACTATTTTTTCTCTTGATAGTGTGATGTAGGGTTTTGAAAAATTCAAGAAATTATTAGAATATTATGAATTTTAAGTAATACTATTCAGCATCAATGGCGTCAGACATCAATTTAGGTGGCAATTGCATGAAATTAAACGATAAATTTAATTAAATAGAATATCATGTGATTAATTTAATTAAACATATCAAGTATGATCATTTACATTAGTGCTCTAACATCACTGATACTAGATAATACTATTCATGAATTTTTGTACTTTTCAGTCTGTCTAGATTTTGAGAACTTTGTAGGATTTCTTGGATTTCAGTTGGGGTTTTCTGTTTAGTTCTTTTTTTTAATGAAAAGGTAAATATTTTTGTCCATTAAAATAGTTCATTTTCCTGAACTTTCATTTCTTTACAATACTTTTCAAGGTATACATTGTAAAAGCTCTAAATTTGTTTTCTTTTTTAATTTTCTGATTTTCTCTATGTAATTAACGTACTATATGGAGTTTATTGTCAACAAATCTTTGTACTGGGGTTNAGGTATACATTGTAAAAGCTCTAAAATTGTTTTCTTTTTTAATTTTCTGATTTTCTCTATGTAATTAACGTACTATATGGAGTTTATTGTCAAAAAATCTTTGTACTGGGGTTCGGATTTTCATTAGCGAGATGTCTATTTATGCTGATTGAGTTTTTTCTTTGTGGTGGTTGAAGTTGGTGCAACAAAATATATATATATTTATTTATTTATTTATTATTATTATTATTTTGGATACTTTACAAAATTCTCTTTGCTTTTGTACGATTGTAACTAAATTATGTATTTGGTTTTTTGCAGGTTATTTGAGAATTGTGAGAATATTTCTCAGTGTTTTGTCTTTGAAAGTATAGATTGTTGGGGTTTGGATTTTTGTTGATCAATGTTTGTGCTTCGTATTTTTTCTTTTTGGCTGATGAAGTTGGTGGTCGGAAATATTTATTTAACGAATAATGCTATCTAACGTCAATGATGTTTGAACGTCAATTTAGGTGATCACTCTTGATAAGTTCAATTAAATAAATTATGTGGTAATGCATTTAAGTGGATCTATCTTGACACCAGTAGAGATGAATAGCATTATCTTGTTTAATTTTGTTTTTTAATTAGTTTGCAAATTTCACTTAGCTTCTGATCATTAGGAAATTATTATGTTGGTTTATTTTCTAGCAGGTTATTTTGGAAACTCTGAGAATCTTTCTCTGTGTTTTGCGTTTCCAAGTATGAATTATTTGCTTTTGATTTCCGGTTTGCCTCTTCTTCGTTCTATTTATTAAACCTTCCTTTTGTTGTAATAAATGGTCGTGCAATTTTTGCCCCCATTTGGCGAGGGATTGAAATCAAATTTTCAATAAATTTTGATAAAAATTGATGAAATGCACGGTTGAAATGTTATAAATTTCATGAAATATATAATTAAAATTAATTGTTAAGATTTTAATCCCTACCAAATATGAGTTTAATAGTTTAGTCTACAATGTTTTGGTAGGTGAAATATTTTGCAGACGTTCGATATGCATTTCTTGTATATTTTGATTGATGATGTGCTCAACACACTTTGCTCTTGTTTGATAATTATTATTTTCAAACTCTTTTTTTTACACACCCATTTTTAACTATACATTCACAGAATAAAATATTTTATATGAAAATTGAAAATTTTTTCATACTTTTTAATTACACGTTCTCTTAGAAATTACTATTTAAAATTCTATTTTTCATAAATTATGGTTGTCAAACAAGGACTTTATAAAGTATAAATTAAGACAATGGTTTCAAGTTTGTAGAAGATAAGAGACACGAGTCATAAACAGGGGCAGAATTAAGAATATTGTCCAGTGCAGGTCAAATTTAATCAAGGCTGAACTTTGATTTTTTGATCATGGATTTAATAATAATAAAATATAAAATAATATTACAACAACACTAAAAAGAATATAGTTTATAAGTTACACTTGTTCATTGCGAATTTTCATACTTTGATATGTTTACATGTAGGTTTGTTTGAATATTCTTGAAATCCATTGTCCAAATTCCAAAGAAAACAGACAGGGTAGGAACGTAGAAGGGTTTCAAAGAAAAGGAAAATTTTGAAATTTCTCTATTTCATGAAAACATATTCATATTAAATGAATTTAAATGAGCATTTCTGAAAGAAAAAAAAAATACAAATTTCTTTTGTATTTTGTTGAAATTTAGAAAATTTTAAGCTTTGATTACTATCATTTTGATTGCAGCTAAATTACATTACTCACTGTTTATCGAATTAAAAAAATTATTTTTTCTTTTATTTTTTTTCCCATTTTTACGTATAATTGTCAATCTGTATAAAAACTTAAATTAGAAATAGAACACATTTAAATTTAGTGTTGAGCATACTCCTTCACGTGCATCTCATATTTATCCTTTCATTAAATATGACCATTTACAATTCTCATATATGGATAACTATAAAACTTAACTGAAGATCTCTAACCCAATCCAATACTATATAAAGTTATTTTATAACCTTAATAAATTGTAAACACGCAATCATTTAGCTCATGTTTAATATTATTTTTTTAGAAAGAATTTTGTAATAAATGATTTTTTTAGAGAACATAGAGTTAAAGTGTAGGATAAATTTTAGGTTTTATTGAAAGAACATAAGATAAAAATAAATTTGAGAAAAATTACATTTTAAAAATGAAGTTCAAGCATCGACTTATTTTTTTGAATCTAAAACTTCAACAAAGTAACTAATAAATTATAGATTAAAATTCATATAAATTGGGGAATTATTATTTTAGACATTATGAGCTTTATCTACAATATTTCTTATCCACTTAAGCTGATCACTGTCAAACATAGAATAACATGAAAACCTCCTTAAAGAGAAAAAAGAAGAAGATAGTAGAAATGAATATGAATATGAAGAAGAAGAAGAAGACGGTAGGAAAAGAAGACGACATAGAGGAAAATCTTTGATAAAAGATATATACGTGCAATAAAAGATGCAGATTCAAGCTATGACTTCTGCTTCTCAAGCTCTACGTCTACATATATTGTTGCATTTCATCTTCATCAAATCTTACACTTCAAAAAAGAAAAAAAAAAGGTCTAGGCCAAAAGTTCAATGCAGGCATGTGCCTGCATTGGACTACTGGTGGCTCTGCCCCTGGTTATAAAATAACAAATTGCATACAAACTAAAGAAATATTGGCCCATTTTTTGTTGGGAACGTCGAGAACAAGATTGAAGTCTAATGGTTCAATATGCTGCACTCCATCGACAAGATCAGGTTGCCATAAATCATTTTCACCATCTAGTGTGGATAACAATGGCAAATGCTTGCACAAACTTGACTTCTCTTTTTCTAATCGTGTCCCAACAAGAGTCATAAATGTTTATACATTTTTATTAATGTCGAAAGGTCGTAGAACCCAATGGACAGTTCTTTTTGTATGAAAGTGTAAATTCTTGTTTGACCCTTATTTTCTAAAATTCATTTTTAATCACATATTCTTCTAATAAAATAGTTTTGTACGTAAATTCTGAAATCTTTCTTACTTTTTAATTAAACGTTTTTCATTAAAATAACTTTTTGTAAAGGAAAAAAAATACATAATTACCATAGTTTCAAGACACTTTCATAGTTAAGAAACTTGTAGAATTCTTTCAAAAATTAGGTAGTCATATTTGTGACCATTTGATAAAATTTTTGTGACCTATTTATTAATTAATTAGGAATAACATATAATCTATGGTTACAATTACATACTAGCCACAAATCAAATAACGTCACAATCACAAAAACACAAATATAGGTCGCAATTACAAATTTAATCACATTTCACAATTTTTATACGTTACGAGTTATTATTCGATCACAAATTATCAAATTAACTAATTACAACTTATTTATTAGTTACAATTTATCAAATTAATTGGTCTCAGTTACCTAATAAATTAGTCACAAATTACCCATCATCTCCCCACCTCACTTTACTACCACCGGCACCACCACAATACCGTTGCCACCTCGAGTTCACAATTCACCACCACACAACCACCAACACTACCAACATCTACCGCATCCGTACCCACCACCATTTGCACCTCCCCTACATCTCTACACGTAGATATGCATGCCACAACCCACCACCACACAACCACTAGTGACACCACAACATCATACCACCTCCTGGTTGCTATGCACCATCTCCCCAAAACCCTATCAATTAAGAATCAGATAAGGCCGAATGGCTCACCACCACTTATTCACCTTCAACTACCATCAAAGCCGTTGGACCCATCCATCACAACTGACAGAAAACATCTTCCCAACGTCCCTCGCCTTTGATTAGAGTCTCAAACCCTCATGTAGGCCCCACGTCCCAAAATTAGCAAGGAGAATCGTGCAAAAATGAACCTAAATATCATAAAATCCTCCTCCACTGTCAGGACCCACCACATCGGAACACCACACATGTCGTCGACTACCTCAACCACACCCACAACACCTTGGTTCCCTTCCAATTCAGCCATAATCACGAATTGGGACCACATGTACCCCGGGTCACAACTTTGCACATTCAAATTGAGGCCAATGATTTGGCAAACTTTCAATGGGAATCAATTTTTGGGACCACTTCCAATTGTTTCAAAACATGCAAAACCTCCCCCCAAGACCACCATTGTATTGTCTAATTTGGCCGACAAGGTGGTGGGAGTGGTAATGGCGAGCAACGACGAGTGATTGTTGACCTATGGTTGACTCCATCATTAATGTTTTGATCATAACAAACAACTTAATTTTTGTATTCAAGACCTTCACACTACAAATCGGACTTACAATGAAAGAAGTGATGAAAATTTGAACATTCAAGATAAATCATTCAAGACAAAGAGCTTCAAAGGAGGATAGTCAATTACATATTTGTATTCATTTGTAAAGGTACAAACGCTTCAATTCTTACTATTAAACAATGAAAGCTAAAAAGTCACTTTACGTGCTAAAAATGTTTTTCACTGTCATTTACATAAAATGTTTTTATTAAAAGCGAAAATTGATTTTAGATCATATTTTGAAAATATTTACATCAGACCATGCAAAGATAAAATGGATCAAATATCAAAATGTAGACGTCCGGACAAAGTAATGAACATTCGGATATCCATGCGGACATCCAAATCATGTAACATATTTTTTTTTTTTACTGTTCTGACTTCTGTACACAATAGATAGTTTTTGTACTTCCGGACGAGGAAGCGAAAGTTCAATTAACTATCCAGTTTCACAAATAATTTTGCCTGAACTCTATAAATAATATCTCACTTTGCATTCATTGTAACACTTTTCAAGATCATTTAAGTGAGATCTTATTGAGCAAAATCATAATGATATTACATCTTATTTATCTTCATCAAAACATTTACTTTGAAAATCGTTGATTGATTCAACCTTTAAAAATCATCTTTTCATCAAAACTATTTTTATCTAACACTTGAATTTCATTTATTGCTATTCATTTGAATTGTTAGCCTATTTCTCTCTTAATACTTAATTTGGTTATATCATTTATTAAGAGAGAAGTTCTGAATTGAAAAATCATTTCTTAACAATTTTGTGGGTCATATTGAGATCACGTAAAACTCAATATTGTACAAGGGTCGATACTCCTTGTTTGTAAATCACCGAAATCGTTGTAAAAGTCTGGATTGCTCTATAAATCAATCAAATATAATGAAATGACATTGCTCGTGATGAAGAACTTGATAACGGAGGACGTAAATCATCGTTTTGGACCAATGCTCCATAATTATATATTTTGCACTCTTTCTCCCCTTTTTTACTTTTGTATTTGTGCATTGTGTTTGATTGATTTATTCATTCTCAACTTGTTTGAATTTAAATCAATTTTTTTTGAAAAAGTTTAGAAAATCAATTTACCCTATCTTGGTTAATTATTATTGGGCTATCAGAATGATGAGGTTGGGTGTTTATAGACGATGGTGGGAATGGTGGCGCGCAAGCATTGATGGTTGAATGTGGCTGAGTACTTATAGGTGGTGATGTGAGTGGGAATGTGTGGGCAATGAATGGCGAAGGTAAAAGATATGGTCTATAACTTGGGAAATAATAAGTAAAATGATAGGCGTGTGGGGTAGTGTATACCCGAGTTTTGAAAGAATAATTTTAAATTCTGATTTTCAAAATAATAAGTTAAAAAATGGTAATGGATGTAATTTCCTCTTTCATAAAATCCGTTTCCAAAAAGAATTAAGCCATTTGTATAGAGCTATTTATTTTACACAATTCTTACACCCTCTCACATGAGGGTGGGTCCCGCGAAATAAAAAAAGAAAAAAAATTACCTACCCACCCCCCTCGTGAGTATCTATAGAGCTTTGTAGAGCTTCTATGTCTGTAAATGTAGCATTTCTCTTCCAAAAATTTGTACTTAGCCCCTAGTTGATCCTTATTTTGGGGGAATGTGTTTTGGAATAATGATTTTTTTGAAGAATATATGATTAATTATTTTAAAAATTTACATGTAAAATTATTTTATAAGAAAATATATGATTGAAAATAAATTTTGAGAAAATGCGGCGGAAGCATGGGCTTTCGTCATTCTTTCCAGCCCAGCCCAGCCCAATTAGATGGGGTCTAAGAAGCCCAACCTAGACAAGGAACC